>BHFT01000762.1:0-55208 GCA_004320025.1 Laticauda laticaudata | reverse complement strand
TAGAATAGAATAGAATAGAATAGAATAGAATAGAATAGAATTATTTATTGGCCAAGTGTGATTGTACACACAAGGAATTTGTCTCATTGTACATTCAAAAAACAAAGTGATAGGTTATGTATCATAGATCATAGTTACAAACATTAATCATAAGATACAGCAAGATGTGATAAATCATAGATACTAATAATAATAAAAACTAGCAAGTATGATTGTGCTGAACCTCCTCCTCTCCTTTTCCTCCTCCTCCTCCTCTTTATGGCACACAACATGATAATATAAACAGCTAAGACTTTAGTTTTTATCAGATATCTGAAATACTTCCAGAAGTTAAAAAGAATCTATTTTCTCCTTAATTTTTTAAGATATCATTTTATATTTGTTCCCTCTTATCCAGAGACCTTTTCAAATTTCATATCAGTAACATAAATATCTCATGAGATTAATGGTGCAAGCCAGCTCCCCTGAGTATATATCTGAAATTTTAGATTTAGATTTTAAAAAGCATGTCTGCTCATTTGCTATATCTATACGTATAGAATAAGGCTTTCTTTTCCTGAATTAAAAAAATCTGGAGATTAATTTCATTAAAATTGATATGCTTTTGCTCCTGGGAGCAATTTCATCAAAGGTATAATTTTACTTTATTGCTAACATTTCAAAAGTGAAGCAAACACTTTCTCTGCTTTTGCTTCTTTGTTCCCAAAACTTTCATTTCACTTATTTTGAAAAAAAAAATGCATATTCAAAGAAAGAATTGGCCCGGCTTCAACTTGGTAACTCCAAAAATTTGAGTGATGTGCTTCTAAGTAGCTTCTAATTTGATCATTTCCTTCCAGCTATATCTGCTAGCAAATAAAATAAATATTTGCTATTTATTCAATATTTATTGAATAATATTTCTTCAAAATATTTGAATATTTTGAAGAATATTCAAAATTGTGGTTTGGGTTAAAAGAGGCACTTAAAAAGAAGAAGAAATACTTGAAAGAAATACAATTAGGCTCAGAATAGATAGTTGAATTAAGAGAATTCTTAAACAAACAACTGAAACCAGAAATTTTCCCCTTAAGGCTTGATGGACAAATAAACTGAAATAAAACACAGGACTCTGTTTATATATAAGATAACAACAGCAATCTCTTGTATGCACAGAGAGGGAAGGATTTACAAATTTCTACAGTAGAAGAATGGATAGTGAAAATGATGGAGAAGCAGGAGAGCAAAACTGAAAAGATAAAATTAGTTTCTCTTTGGAAAGCAGATTAGAATTTTTTGCTTGAAACTGGAAAAAAAAATCAGATCTTAACCTTGGGATTTGACAATTACAATTATTTATAATTCTATAATTATAAAATAGTTGTGATCATCAAATCCCAAAATTAAGGACCAATTTTAGAGTATGAAGGGCTACAGTATTTTATATTTGTATCTGTGCTGAAGAAAGTCAGAAGTTATTATTTTTATTTTTCTCTCTCCCTTTTTCCCTGTGCTCTTCCCATTTAATTTACTTCTTTTATGTTTCTTTCTTTCTTTCTTTCTTTCTTTCTTTCTTTCTTTCTTTCTTTCTTTCTTTCTTTCTTTCTTCTATCCTTCTTCCTTCCCTTCTTTCTTCCTTTCTTCCTTTCCTTTTTTCTTTCTTTTCCTTCCTTCTTCCCTTCCCCCTCCCTCCCTCTCTTTCTTTCTTTCTTTCTTTCTTTCTTTCTTTCTTTCTTTCTTTCTTGTTAAACTTAATCAACTCTTGTGAAAAGAAAGAATGTTTGGTTTGGCAGTCTGTTTCAGAGGATTGTTACCATAGTAGTTGATAAACAAGAAACTGCTGATTTTTGTTTGTACAAAGATTTCTATCAGAAATCTTTTGTAACAGGATTATTTTGCAAACCTTAACTTGAGTGTGGCTGCTGCCAATATCAAGCTAATGAGGGCTTAGAAGAGTAAACTCTACAACAAGTAGCTGTAGCAAAGGAGCTCTAGTCTAGTGAAAAGGAGGACTAGGGGTGACAGGATAGCAGTGTTCCAGTATTTGAGGGGCTGCCACAAAGAAGAGGGAGTCCAGCTATTTTCCAAAGCACCAGAAAAACAAGACAAGAAACAGTGAATGGAAACTAATCAAGAAGAGAAACAACTTGGAACTAAGGAGAAATTTCCTGACAGAACAATCAATCAGCGGAAAGCCTTGCCTTCAGAAATTGTAGGTGTTCCATCATTGGAGGCTTTTGAGAAAAGACTGGACAGACATTTATCTAAAAATGATATTATAGAGCCTCCAGCTTGGGCGAGGGGTTGGACTAGAAGGTCTCCAAGGTCCCTTCCAACTTAGTTATTCTGTCTCCTGTCTGCCAGGCCTTGGGTCACATTGAGTGGTTAGACCCAGGGGTGGGCTTCACATTTTTTAGCAAGGGGCTCTCTGCCCTGATGACTGGCTGGGTGGGCGTGGCTAAGTAGTCATGTGATCGGGTGGTCATGTGGCTATGTGGGCATGGCTAGGTGGTCGCGATTCACTGAACAACTGCCTTGATTAACAATGGAAATTCTGCTCCCAATTGTGACTATAAGGCAAGCACTCACTTGAGACTTTCAAGAAGAGATTGGACTACCATTTGTCAGAAATGGTGTAGGGCCATGATGTCTCTGTGGACATGCGAGCTGTCGCCCCAGCTCAGCTGCACCGCACATACATGCATGTGCCTCCCGCCGACCAGCTGGTCTTTGGGTCTCTGTCATATATGCACGGGGGGATGGGGTGCATGCGTGGCCGGGTTGCATGCAGGGGAATGCATGCACATGTGCAGGGGGTAGGCTTGCATGTGCAGGGGTGGTGCGCAGGGGCGGGGGATGCTCACACATGTGCAGGGGGTATACACACATGTGTGGGGGACACGGGGACATGCATGGAGTGTGCGCATGCACAGGGCCATGCATGTATTGCATTTTGGAGATGCATGCGTGTGCTTTAGGGACTCGGCGCTGAAAAGCCATCATTGGTGTAGGCCTCCTGCTTGGGGGAGAGGGTTGAACTAGATCAGTGTTCGCCAACTGGTGGGCTGGGGATCACTGATGGTCCATGAGAAAATTTTGGTGGTCCAACAGAGAAATGTTCCCCCCCAAAAGCAATTAATCAGGCTGCCAGGAACACAAGGCTACACTGCCCACATAGCCTGCCCACCCACTGGCCCCCACCCTTCAGCCGAGTGCAAACCTTACCTTGAGTAGAGCAACGCAAGCTGGAACTGGAAGTTAGACCAGCGGCAGGGGAGAGAAATCCACCCTGGGAAGGCTTGCTGATGTTGTGGGAAAGTTGGGTCCCATGTTTCCAGAGCTACAGTAGTCACAGGACTGGCCCTTTGGTCATCCCGGAGCAGCTCCTCCAGTCCATGGTAAGCCGGTGCAACCAGGTGGAGGAGCAGCTGCTCCAGGATGACCAAAGGGCCAGTTTTGTGACTACTGTAGCTCTGGAATATGGGACCGACTTTCCCACCAACGTCAGCAAGCCACCATCAATCAAAATTCATATTAACTCATTAAAACTATGAGTTTGGTGGTCCCTGAGGTCCAAAAGCTTGGTGACCCATGGACTAGATGACTTACAAGGTCCCTTCCAACTCTGATTATCTGTGAACACTGTCTGTACATAAGAGAAGAAAAACAACATTTTATTATTTTTTATTTATTTATTTTGTCAATTGCTTTCAAGATGATAGTTA
This sequence comes from Laticauda laticaudata, assembly GCA_004320025.1. Lineage (NCBI taxonomy): Eukaryota > Metazoa > Chordata > Lepidosauria > Squamata > Elapidae > Laticauda > Laticauda laticaudata. Next base: position 51,504 of record BHFT01000762.1, on the reverse strand, counting down.
TAAGTAAAAACATAGTTATGAATACATGGATACATATAAGAAAAAATTAAAAAAAATAAAAGAAACAATAGGAAAGGGATGGTTGGCACCTTGGTGCACTTATGCATTCTTTACTTTTTTTACATTCTTTACTTTTGATGGAAGTCTCTTATCTGGTTTGTAAAAATCTTTTTTTTTTAAAAAAAAATGCACAAAAATAATGGCGGTTCCCCCTGCTTTTAACCTGTGTCTTCGCACCAAGGAAACCAGCCACAGATGAAGATTTTGCAGGAGCATTAAAACAAGATTTGAGTGCGGGGAAAAGTGCCTGCGAGGTTTGCCTAGCCTGGCCGAACTGCGTAAAGGCCGACGAAAAGTGGAGTTTGTAGTTTTAAAGGTTCAAATGTCTGCCTGACCTCAGCCTTTTTGAATTTTGAATCCTTTTCAAATAAGCCAGATTTGGCTGACCCTTTGTCATCCGAGATGTGTATCAATCAATTTAGTTTACCATTTCCCACAACTCAGCTGCTTTCTCAGGGAGGGGCCAGTCCATCACATGATGGGAAGAAGGCCAAAACTTTTATAAGTACGATCGCATAGAATTGCATTCCACCTGTTGCAACGCAAGAGAAAAGGAGCAGGAATGCAGCGCTTTGGCTCATATGTCTACCTTCTCCTCTTCCTGGGATTGTTTTCTGCAGGTAAGGTGTGATATTCCAGACCCCGTTGCAAATTTGCCCAAAACTTTACACTTTGCCCCTGTTTATAGACTGCTAATCTTTTTGGCTAGAGATGCAAAAGGTTCACTTCTATCCTCCTTAAATGTATTGTTGCATGCTGGAAGGGTTTACTTTCATGTTTTTTTTACAAAAAGTTGAAGCAAAAGGTCCCAGATCTGAATTTCCTTTTCTACAATATTCCATGTTGTTCAATGCCCTTTGGCCATGTTTGGTATTTCATGGCTGAAGAGGCAACAAAGGTTCATATTTGGTAGTTGTAGTTGTGGATCAAGGGCTGGAGAAAAATAGGATCAGGTCTACTTCAGTTAAGGAGACTCATTCAGAAATATGGAGCTGAGGTATTTTTTTCAGCTGGGCCTACATTACAGGGTTGTTTTTGGGAATAAAGTGAAGAGAGATGTCCACAGATGTGACTGCATGATACTGGAAGAAAGGGGAAGAGAAGGGGAGGAGGAGGAGGGGGGAGGAGGAGAAGAGAGAAAGAGAAGGAGAGAGAAGGAGGAGGAGGAGGACAACAAGAAGAAAGAAAAAGAAAGAAAGAAAGAAAGAAAGAAAGAAAGAAAAAGAAAGAAAGAAAGAAAGAAAGAAAGAAAGAAAGAAAGAAAGAAAGAAAGAAAGAAAGGAAGAAAGAAAGAAAACCTAAGTAACAACTAAGGTGACTGTGGACATGTTGATGCATTCCCTGGCATCTACCAAATTCTCTGCACTACCTAATTTTATTACATTGGGTTTTTTTTAATTTTAAAAAATGAATAAGAAGGAAGCCTACTTTTCAAGGACTTTCCTCCCCCCGCCCAAGAATAATCTGTATTTTGAACTATGCTTGGAAGCCTCATGTACACCTCTATTCTTCAAAAATAAATCAGTGAGTAGATTCAGCCCCAAAATTGTGTTCGGCTTTCTAGTAAATAGTGGTTTGAGAATTGGCATTATATACCCACTGTGGCAGTCATTTGAAAGAGCATCTTATTCTATAACATACCTGGAGTATTTCAGAGGAGACTTAAAGCTGGGAACTCTCTCCAGTGGAAGTAGCAGTTCTACTACAATACTACAATATTTTAGAGATGTCTTAAGGAATATTGTATGCAAAAATCACTCTGCTTTGAATTTGCACTGCTCCTGCAGTAGAGAAACAATTTTGACATGCAATGATCTGGAAAGGGTGACAATCCAAGTTTTGATTAGTATTTTGAGGTGCTAGGGAGTGGGAAGGGGAAAATGGAAATTATGGAAATTCCATAAGAGAGATTATGGAAATTCCTTCGCCCTTCTTTATATCAGCTTTACAGCTGTAGATGGAACTTGCATTTTATGTGGTGTACTGAAATAAGTGATTTCTCGTTGTGTTTATGTGGATTTGTGAATTTTCTCCCCAGGAGCTCAGAAGAGTATCTGCATCCATATTGCCTGTGTGCAGTGTGTGAGGGTTAGATCAGGTTGCCCCTCTGCACATTCCTTTGTATGATTGTGGGTCGCTGTCAGCCCTGCTAGATAGAGCCAGGAAATCAACTTCATAGGAAAGTTAAATCTCTTTTTATTGAGAACAGTGTAATAACAGAATCTTGCAAATCTGATTGCGTTGCCTCCTATTTCCACCTGAATGTTAGCTTATTTTTCTAACCTTGAGAATATTTCAGTCCCTTTTGCCTGGGTAATGGTTCTTCCACATTTCCATCAAGGTGTCAGACACAAGAAATAAGGAAACAGAAACCTTGAAGTTCAGCCATCGGACAACAAAACCACCCCTTCCAGCTTCATCAAGAAGAGGGCTTAAGTGAAGGCTCTGAGGCCTACAATAAGGGCCATTTTCCTCTGCAAAAAAAAGAAAGAAGGAAACAAAGTGGTTCAAATGAATAAAGGTTTGAAGGTGAATAGACATGTCCCAGGATAATGTTGCGGGATCCAATCTGGGTCGGTCTCGGGGACCATCAGTGTTTGTCCAGCACGAGTCCGATAGCTCGGAAGACAAAAACCTCTGGTCCCAGAGACCAACCCAGATTGGAATACAGGTTTATTGCTCACTAATATTGTCTATAAGAATCCGAACTACTAACCATCAAGGCACATTGGTGGTAGCTAAGAGTCAATGGAATTCAAGGTGGGCTGGACTTGGATCTTTTGTGGGCATGAAGGGACTCGAGACCGATGGCGTGCTTGACCCCCTCCATCGGTAGTCATCGATGCAAAATCAACTTCCTTACTCTCTAAAGTAGCCCAGATCATGCTGCCCACAAGCCACTGAGGAACGCTGCTGTTACTCATCTCCCTGCAGAGTTCTATTTTTTAATTGATGGATGAGACTCCATCCTGATGGATGGGCTGCCCTCTGTTAGAAATAGTGAAGGGTTTCCTGCTTGGGCGAGGGAAGGGGGGGGTTGGACTAGCTGACCTACAGGGTCCCTTCCAACTCTGTTAATCTGTTAAAGACTCTACTATGAGACTTTTGATCGCTGTTTCTCAGCATTGGATCCTTTGAGATGTGCGGACTTCAACACCCAGAATTCCTCAGTCAGCATGGAATTCTGGGAGTGTTGGTCCTCATATTTTAAATCAGGCAAGGTTGAGAAACACTCGTCTAGATTAAAAGTTGGCTAAAAGTAAAGGGCCCTGACCTTCCTAACCGATTCTCTCTTTCTCTGGTTGGGGAATTCCCCCATCTGAAAAGTGTGTAAACATTGTGACATTTGTCTCTGGCAAAGAAGTCAATACTTGCAGAAGAAGAAAGAGCTGCCAGCTTGGATTGGGTGGCTTATTTTAAAACATTTTTCTTTGCAATTTAATATGATTTACTATATACTAGGGGTGTCAAGCTGTGCTGGCCCCACCCCCGCCCAGTTTAACAAAGGGGGGTGGAAAGTTCTGATATGTCACATGACGGTGCCATGATGACGCGAGTTGGACACCTCTGCTATATACAATGCAATGGTCATAAGTGTGACAAACGGTCAGGAATCACTTTTTTTCCTCTGCCATTGTAACTTTGAATGGTCACTAAATGAACTGTCGCAAGTTGAGGAGTACTTGTTATTTTTTTATTTAGAACATTCATACAATTGCCCATCTCACTCAGTATGTGTCACGCCTTCAGAGTCGGGTTCAACTGCAACCCAGGTTGTTTTAGGCAATCACTTGCTCCTCACCCTTACACATACATACTGTTCTGACCCAAATAGAACAATAAAATCTTAATTTCCCAATAAAACAAACATGAACCAAAAGGAACAGAAATTTTTTAATGATTCTTAGGAATCCCTGGTTAAAAGGCTGCTGCAAACTAATTAACAAAAACACAAGCCTTGCCAAAACTTTGAGAGGCTGCCAAGAATAACAGATAAGAAATATTTCACAGCACAAGAGTCTTCAAATACCAACTTAAGATACTGTAATGTCCACGAGGCTGAGTTTCAAAACGTCTTTGCTTCCTACAAAGAACATTCGCTTCACAGCTGGCTTTTATCTGCTTGAAAGAGGGGCCATTAACTTGCAGCCTTATTCCCGAGTCACCCGTGCTGCTGCAACTCCTCTTTCCTGCGAACAACCCTGTGCGCATTCACACTTGGCACAAGCTCCTCAGGAACCNCAACACACACATAAATATCACACACACACACACACACACACACACAGAGAGAGAGAGAGAACAATTCCTCCTAGCATCTCCGTATCCTGCAGAAGTGTGTGACTTTTGAGCAAGCAGCAAGACACAGCACTAACCAGCAAAGCTTAAGGCAGGGGTGTCAAATTGGATTTCTTTGAGGGCCGGATCAGCATTGTAGTTCTCCTCTGTGGGCCGGGTAGCGGGGAGGAAGAGACATGGGATGGATGCCTCCTGCAGCACTCTGCCAGCTGAAAATGGGCCGTAGTTGGGGGCTTGTGAGACCCTCTCAGCCCCTTTTTTGGCCTCCATGGCCTCCTGCAGCACTCTGCTGGCCAAAAATGGGTAGCGAGGGGGCTCGTGCGACCTCCCCACTGCTCATTTTGGGCAGCAGAGGCACTGCGGGCCGGTCCCTTCATATTTCTAGGCTGGCCTCGTGGGCCAGAACTGGCTTAAGGCAAGATTCACAGCAGATTTACACGCTAAGCAGGCAGGGGATTTAACATTCAAACAGTTTTCCCTTGCTAGAAGCAACCTCAGTGTCTGGGTTTGGGTTACTATGACTCTTGTTTCAAGTCCAATTATTTATGATCCCAAGGATCATAAATCAACTAAGACCTTGCTTCTTCCTTGGAATTCTTTGGTTTGATTTTGGATTGTTTGAGTTGGAATTCACCTTGAAAGTTCTTATCTGTGATTAATCGTTTGTTTTCCTGCTACGTCTCTGGCCTTGGTGTTGGGATTTATGGAAACAATTCCTCCCTTTAACACTGTGTGTACCTAGGAATTGTCTGGCTTCTGAGTAGTTTCTAAGAAAGCCAGGATGCAAAAAATAAAAAAATGGGTAGCATACAACAACAATCAAAACAATACCACAATCATAAGAACACTTTAAACATAATAAAAATGAATTAAAGGCAAGATGGTAAAGGATCAGATGGTGGCATGTATGTGCAGAGGAGGCCCTGGGGATCAGAGGAAGGGTCATATGTGGAGTAGGACCCAGGTGTGGATGGAATGGACATGAGAGTGAGGAATATGATAAAAACATTTTTCTCTTGTCTTCATTTCTGTGCCTTAAGCAGCATTGTTCCTTCCTGTCCCTCTCTACAGAAGGAGGGGGGGTCATGGGGGAGTAGGGCTGTTGTCTTGGGCAAAGATTTAAAACTGCTTTTACTTTTCTCTGTGGAAGGAGGGGGGTCACGGGGGGCGCTGCTGCCTTGAGCTGCCTGCTGCAATAGAACGTGGGTTGGACTGCACATTCTAAAGGCTGGGTCACACTGGGCGACTCGGATCAAAACGATGTAAAGAAGGACACAGCGGACGAGCAAATTTTCCATCCGTGTTATCTGCCCTCAAAGTGCCCGCAAATTGCTATAAACAAGAGCGGACAACAACGGAAAGGACACGGACGTGGCGGAGGATGTAGCGGGGATGTAAAGACGGATGCTCCACAGAAGCTAACGCGATGGAAGCGTGAGTGGCACAATCCGCAGGGCTTCCGCGGGGGAAGAACAGCGAAGCGGCCACGCAGCGGAAGGCCGGATGCGTCCTCGCGGGAGCGTAGCGTGATGACGCGGATGCATCACTGCGGACGCCTAATAGAATGCCCATAGCGGAGCCTAGCGGGATGCAAAGCATTCCACTGCGGAAAAAACAAAAGAAAAAAAAAACAGCTGGGGAGGATTGGATTGCGTAAGCTCCCACGGATATAAAAGGATGCAGCCTCGCAAGCAGTCACCAATTCAGAGGAAAGGACCTGCCTCCAGACAACATTTTTGAAGAACACCAGAGGGAAGAAGCGAGAGAAGCCGTGTGCCTACTCCTGCCGACCTTGGCAAGAGAAGGACGAACCACATGCCCACCCCTGGTGCTGACCTGAAGCTGCTGGTGCTGCTGCTGCTGCTCCTAGGTTGTTTGCTGCCTGCTGGTGCTTCTCCTGCTTGGTGCTGCTGCTTGCTTGGTGGTGCTGCTGGTGCTCTGGTGTTGCTGGTGCTGTCTCCTCTGGTGCTGCCTGGTGCTTCTCCTGGCTGGTGTGGGGTGGTGCTTCTCCTGCTGACTGCTGCCTGTGGTGGACCATCACATAAGGCTCTCAAAAGCCTGCTGCTGAAGCCTGAACCCCTGCGCAGAGGAGGAAGAAGGCAGGCACAGGAGAAGCGGTGGAGAGGACAACAGTACTCCATTCCGAAGACGCATGCAGGAGAAGGTGCTGCGATATGGCTGAGGGAAGAACGAGGTACCTGTGGATAGAAGGCCACAGCTTCTATCGCTGACACCAAGTGGAAGCAGGGCAGCGTGGAAGGAGCAGAAGGCGAGACCCCTGGGGCTACATTCAGATTCGATCCTCCTGGAGGTGGTGGACAGCATATGCACACCTGGATTGGCAAGCTGCACCTGAAAGAAAATCCGGGCAGGCCGCTGTCAAGCTCACCTGACGGGAGACCTATGTCATCAGCAGGTGCAGCTTCCTGGAGGGTGATATCCGCCACCAGAGGAGCAGGCCCTCTGTCAACCCTCTCGCCTCAGACAGCCCAAAGAGCAGCCACTCCTCTTCCAGCCGAGGCAAACAGCTTACCGTGATCAGGAGGTGTCTTTGGAGGCCCCACAACAGAGGATCCCCCTTACAGCTGCACTCCCCATGCAGAGGGACCGTGGAGGATCCCCTTTTCTCAGATGGGCAAAGAAGAAGCGCCGACCAGAGACCAAAGCCAACCTCCCTCAGCTCCACCTCCATAGAAAGCGAGGCAGAGAGGCATGACAGGAGGGACTAGAGCCAACACTGTCTCTTGGAATCAGGGACACAAATAAAATTCCAGCACAGATCTCTTCTCCCAGCTGGTCCAATTCGACATACCATCCTCCAACGCAAAGCCTTCCATCACATACCATTGAGCCAGACCCTATGGACATGTCCGAGGCCCGAGTACCAGACGATGAAGGAGAGGATCAACAGCTCTTCTGCACCACGCTCCAGGCCCACTGGTAACCTGCCTCCTACCATCCAGGTCTTGCTCCTCCACCAGGCCGATGCACATCCCGTTCCATGGGATTTCAGCTAGCCCCTCGCCACCAACATACACTACCAGGGACTTCCCAGCAGCGAGCAGCCCTCCAGTCCCAGGCCCAGTTCCTCGGACACCACATATGCACAGACACCTCAGCGACCCAGCTGCCAGACGCAGACAGCGTCCACTACACTCCTCGCTTCCTCCACCCACAGCCAAGCCCTTCCTCAGAGACATCTGTGCAATTCAGTGTTGCGGCCTCACAGTCCCAGGTCCTTGAGGAAATGCCTCTCAACCTCACGGACTGAGCCAGCCTCTCTAGAGCTTCCTGCACACACCATACTCCTGTTGGTAACTCTTGGGGCCAGGCACCCAATGGCCGCCTCAGACCAGCCCTCCAGCTCACAGCCACCTCCACGTCCCCTGCCCCTTTACATCTGAGACCATGGGCACGCCTCAGAGTGACTAGAAGAGTGCCAGAGACTGAGTTGTTAACGCTGCCTTCACTTTTCTTTTGCTTAAGACACTTTACTTGGGTATTTTCTTTTTATTATAAAGTCATACAGTTTGTTATTTCATAAAGGTTATCTTTGCTCAACGACTTGGTTCATTTTTTTACTTACATAAAGTGCTTGGGAAAACTTTGAAAAAAGGTTAAAGCCTGTTGCTTGCTTGTGGGATTGATGATAGGCTGTGGGATGGATAGCTGTGGGATGGTAATGGATAGCTTGGGATGGGTAAGGATAGCGTGGGTAGATAAACCTCCAGTGCAAGCATAGTGGGACTGTATGGTCCACCCTCCCAGCTGCCAACACATATGGCCCTTTATTATCAATAACAAATTAAATCAATTGATCCACACATTTCAACATAAAAACAACTTTATTTAATGCCCGATTCATTGTAAGGCCACTCAATCATACAATGGCACAATCTCATCGTGTGATGCAACAGCTAGAAGGGAAGATCCCATTAAGCATCTAATCATCCTGTCTTAGCGCACTCCACTGCTCCAGCTGGGGAGTTGCACCAAGCGTTTCAGGAGGTGCGCTGCTTCTTCCCTTCACGTGAAGCTCTGTTGGGGCCTCTGCACAGTCCACAGGTCTAATTCAGGTTTTTGCCTTAGGCCTCCATTCACCAAGGCTCCATATCCCCATTGCTCTAGTTGGCAGTCCAACAAGCCGTTGCAACACGGGTAGTGGAGTGCGCCATGAGATTGTGCAGGATGGCAGAAAGCTTCACGATGCTCCTGCACAGTCCCTGGGGTGATTTGCATGGATGTGAGAAGTAACTGGAAAACCTGTTGGCCAGGATGCAAAGCGTCTCCACCACCCGCCTTGCCTTGACAGCCTTTGAGGTTGAAGGATCCTCTCTTCACGCGGTGGAGGCTTCTGGAAAGTGTAAGGGCTTCATGAGGTAGGTTCTGAGGGAGAAGTGCGTCATCCCCCACAATGAAGAAGGGCACAGTTCTTGTGTGTCAGTTGGGCAAGGGGGTCTGGATCTGGGAAGCCGCATGAATGAGGTTGCTTCTTAGCCCACCCTTGAGCGTCACTGGCATTGTGTATCTAGGCACTGAAGCTGAGCCCGTTGCCTGAAGCATCGATGTACATGGAACTTGTAGTCAGCATCAAACCAATGGCCAAGAGGGATGATGTTGAAGAGCCCTTGTAGTTTGAAATAATTGGACCTGAGTGCGCTGGAAGCTTGCAGGCCACGTGCTCCCATCTATGGCTCCAATGGGTGTGGGAATTAGTTGCTCTGCAACTTCCTTCAGCGTTCTCAGGGTGAGGCACTGGAGGAGCTCCCTCCGACGTATTCTTCGATGATGGCCTGCACCACTGCTTCTGACGCACAATGCTGATGGTTGTTGTGTGGCACCTCCAGGCATACTGCATGTTTCTGTATGTGGATCCCAGAGGCCAGGTGACGCAGAGTCACGTGCCACCTTGAGCCCAGGGTCCAGGCTGGACGCGGAAGATTGGGGCTCTGCTTGGTCAACCTGGTCTCAAGAATGCTCACAACTTCAATCAAACATGGCTGGGGGCATCCTCATGAAGTGGCTGTGAATGCACGAGGGTCGTTCAATTCCTCAGCTCCACCATCAGCTTTGTCCATTTAGAGTCAAACGTCCACTCTTATCGCCCGATCCTCTTCGGACCAGACAGACTCTTGGACGTCTCCTCTCTCCTTGGCGTAAAAAGGTGAAAACAGATCTGAACAGCTTGGTCCTGGTGCTTGAATGCATGGCCGGCTACAAAAGGAGTGTGAGATGATACCATGGTGGAGAATCAAGTGGCATGATGTGGAAAGAGCAAGAGGAAGCTGAAGAGGTCTCGTGATAAAAACACCCATTGCTGCTGACTGGATTAGTGAGAATCCAGATGATTCCTCCCCCGTTTTTAGTAGAGAAAATATAGGTTTTCCGCTAGGTGTTCCTTTGCACATTACTCTAAGACATACTGCAGGACATGCCTAAATATCGAGATACATCCATATAACGACATTTTGTCCGTTTATGCTTATATATACGAGATACACCGCTTACATCCTTTCTATTTCCCTGCTTACTAATGCTGTGGTTGGACGTTCCGTGTGTCAATTTGCTTCCTCCCTCTTTCCGCTTCTCGTTGGAGCGGATCGTGAGTTGCGGCGGATGGCCAGAGGAGCGAGGAGGATACATCGGACGTTGTTAACTGAGTGACAAACGGATGTAGAACATTTGTTGCCCATATGCTGCTCACAGATGTTACATCGTACGCGGCGCGGAAAGTTTCATCCGCTCAAAGTTTTGTGAGCCTCAAAACTTTTTGAGCGGGATGAAATAGCAGTAGACGGATGTTTGACGATAGAGTGGTATGAAAAGACGTATGCAGTGATAACAACGGATGCATCGGCATTTGTCCAAACGGATGGCAAGCTTTTTTTGTCCGTTTTACATCTCTTTGCATCCGTTGCGTGCATGTGTGACATTGGGTTTTTAGCAAGGCAGAAGTTGCAGCCTTAAACCAGTAGCCAGGATAATTAGGACAAAGGAATAACTTGCTTAGTATAAAAAAAGCACACAGCTGGCCACATGAACCTAGGAGGACTTTTGGCAGAATATACGTGACCTGGGGTGAAACACAAGGTGATTGCGAATTTACGCTATGTAGGGGGCTGAGATACAAAATATGCATGCATTATTAAGGGAAGGGCAAAGGGCTGAATGCAACCACCCTGTTGACTATAACATATTGCTGTAAGATTGTTAATAGGGGCCTTTGGTTAAGCTTTGAAACGCAGGGTCCTATATGTCTTGGTAGCAAATAATAAGTAGAATTTTGCTATCACATCTTGGTATCCTGTGTGTTGGAAGAATATCCTTCTGGCGTTTAATTCCAAAGTGGGAAAAAAATGACACCTGGAAACATGGAGCGCTGTTTGGAAAGATGTTTTAATTGGTGACAGGACCACATGGCTTGGAGCTCCAAAGAAGGATTAATCACATAGCCTCGAGATGCAGGAAATAGGAAGATGGCACTGATATGATGAGTGTGCCTGGTTATTTATACCCTTGTTGAGATTTGAATTGAGCTTGTATTCCATTGGTTTGTCAGACTCCCAATGCGGGCCATGCAGGGGCAACTCATGTTTAGGCCTCCTGCAGTCCCAGCTTGGTTGAGCCTGCTGGAAAATGATGCACGTTGAAAAGGACTTTGAGCCAATTGCTATAGCTTTACCTTGAGATCGTTGTATGTAAACATATCTGGCTCAGGCCGTTAATGGCCCACCATTAACAAAGGTGAGGGGCGGGTGAGTTGTACATTCTGAGGTAGTTTCTGCGGGTCTGATTTTTACTCTTTTTAGGGGAAATATTCTGCCTTTTTAATATTTCCTAGGATATTTCAATTTTCTAGGAGAGGGGTGGTTGCTAACTTTGTACAATTCTGACTAACATTTTTACCACTCTGCTACCTTTTCAACTTTCCACTCCGCTTCCTTTCTAGATACAGTTGATGGAGCCTGTGATCCTAAAGCTGCCGAGATCCAAGGAGGCAATTATACTCTCCTGGAAGATGGAACCACATTGACCTATGAGTGTCCTCAGGGACAGTATCCCCATCCGACACAATTCCGGTTTTGTAAGAATGGCAACCAGTGGAGCCTCTTGACGGACAGGGAGGGCAGGACTGTCGGGAAGGCTGAGTGTCGAGGTACGGTGGGTTCATTTCTCAAAAGAGAGGCATGGTATGACAACTTCTCAGAGATGGTATTCAGCAGGTTCTGACCAGTTCTGGAGAACCGCTAGTGGAAATTTTGAGTAATTCAGAGAACGGGCAAATACCATCTATGATTGGCCCCACCCCTATCTATTCTCTGCCTCCCGAGTCCCAGCTGNAGTCCCAGCTGATTGGCTGGGTCTTCTTTTGTTGTCCTGCACAGGAGAATGGAGCTGGAAAGCAGGTTAGTGGGGTGGAGAGGGAATGGAGATTTTGAAGTATCCTTCCCCCAGGAATGGGGAGGGAATGGAGATTTTACAGTATCCTTCCCCTGCAAGGCCCACCAAGCCACACCCACAGAACTGGTAGTAAAAAAATTTGAATCCCACGACTGCAACTTCCCCTCTTCCTTTCATACATTATCACCAACCAAGTCCTGGGTTTTCCACCAGAGGCTTTTTGTCACTATATAAAAGAAAACCTGTGGGAGTCACTAGCAGTCTTATCAAAGTGCAAAAACATGTTTACTTTACTTTTGTATATTGTAAATGTTTATAAAGCTGCCTATCTTAAAAAAACAACTCTGGGAAGCTTACAACCAATAAAACAATATTCATCAGAATAAATCGAACAACAATAAGATTAAAACCAGGAAACCAGCATGCAACCCTGAAGCACCCACACACCTCCTTTTAATTTTTAACTTATTCTCTTGGTGTTTTGAAGTGGCTCCCATTTCCCTGAACTTGATATATATCGTTTTTTTATGTGGTTTTCATACTTTTTATCTGTAAACTGCCCAGAGTCACTCTAAGAGTGAGAGGGGCAGTATCTATATTTGATAAATGAATAAAAATAGCCCTGGTGGAATGCAGTATTGCAGGCAAACTCTGCCCAAAGTCTGGAGTTTGATCCTGACCAGTTCAAGGTTGACTCAGCCTTCTACTCTTCTGAGGTCAGCAAAATGAGGAGGCAGATTGTTGGAGGCAATACGCAAATAAGGGTTACATTATAAACCAGCCAGAGAGTGTTGTACAGGTTGGTATATAAATATATAAGTCTGAATGCTATTGCTAGTATTAAGGCTGAGCCCCCAATTTCAATTTGCTAAGCAAGACAGTTGTTGAGTGAGTTTCGACCCATTTTTACGATCTTTCCTGCCCCAGTTGTTAAATGAATCACTGCAGTTGTTAAGTTAGTAAGGTGGTCGTTAAGTGAATCTGGCTTCCCCATTGACTTTGCTTGTCCGAAGTCGCAAAAGTGGGGATCACGTGATCCCCCGGGACACTGTAATTTTGATAAATATAAGCCAGTTGCCAAGTATCCAAATTTTGATCACGTGACCATAGGGATGCCACAACAGTCATCAAAGTGAAAAATGGTCATAAGTCACTTTTTTCAGTGCCATTGTAACTTTGAACAACCACTAGCAATCGCACTTAGACTTATATACTGCTTCATAGTGCTTTATAGCACTATGTAAATAGTTTACAGTCAACCTATTGACCCCAACAATCTGGGTCCTCATTTTACCGACCTTGGAAGGATGGAAGGATGAGTCAACCTTGAGCCGGTCAGGATTGAACTTCTGGCAGTGGGCAGTCAGCCTGTAATACTGCATTCTAACCACTGCACCACCATGGCTCTCTAAATGAATGGCTATAAGTCAGTGGTGGGATTCAAATTTTTTTACTACCAGCTCTGTAGGCATGGCTTGGTGGGCATTGCAGGGGAAGGAGACTGTAAAATCTCCAGTCAGAGGTGATATTTGCCGGTTCTCTGAACTACTCAAAATTTCCACTACCAGTTCTCCAGTACTGGTCAGAACCTGTTGAACACCACCTCTGCTGTAAGTCAAGAATTACTCATCGTGACATTTGTGTTAGGATATAACTTTCCTCTCATCACTTTCAACACTGTTGCTTCTAGGCATCTCACAGTCTATGGAATTAATTGTGGTTTCACAATTGTAATGGTCTCTGATGAGCAGGGCCAGAGCGATTGTGAATGATGGAACTGGAGGGAACTGGAGCTGGGATTGGATAGGACATGCGGAAAAATTGATTGTGTCAGGATTCCAGAAGTTACTCCAATTAAATCATGAGCTTTGAGCCACACTCCCAAAACTATAGAGGATTTATTTGAAGTTAACATTCTACGTCTGGCACTAACCTGGGTATAACCAACTCTGAGATACGTAATTCACTGTAACCCTTGATCCTGCTTTTCTCCCCCACTCCTCTGGGTGTATCATCCAACAAAACACATCCATAGCCAAGAATCATCAATCATGCTCTCCAATTATAATTTTTTGTGGCAGAAGCTTCAGCCATCTAATCAGTCTTTGAAGAAAATATGAATGGAATGTACTTTCAATTCCACACTGTTTCCTGCTCTTTGAAACTCCCCTGCCCCTTCTTTCTGTTATCAACTATAAAACGTGTATACAAAATGTTTTATGAGTTGACAGACTGATGTTTTCTCTTCCATCTAGCCATCCGGTGTGTCAGGCCTCTAGAATTTGAAAATGGTGTATTTGAGATCTTTCAGCAATTTTACGAGATCAACCAGGAGCTGAAGTTCACTTGCTATGATGGACACAAGCTGCGGGGGCCCCAGATACGTACCTGTCTCCCCACTGGGAAATGGAGTGGAGAAACAGCTGTATGTGATGATGGAAGTGAGTCTGACTATTTGCTATCAAAATCTATTTTGGGGAGAAACATCTATGGAAATTCTCAATCATCCAGCTCGTGGTTGTCCCAAAAATGCTTCTGAATGGAACTAAAGAAGCTTCTGGGATGAGAAATGAAACATTTTCAAAGATAAAAAAACCAGAAAGTCCAGTTGTCTTTTGGGAAGGGAACAAAAAAAGCACCGCTGAGATTCTCATTGGGGAATGCACATGATTTGAACTTGTAGTTTTCCCCTGATTGCTGCATCCCTCTTGGCAGGTTCTTATAAATTTTGCTACAGGTTAAGCCAGAAAGTCAGGGCTTCTACCACTCTCCGCCATCTTGCTGCTTTTGACCTTACCCTCAGAGGGTAGTCAAATCCCCTTTGAAGTGTGGACGGATCATAAGCATTTAGAGCAATGGTGGTATTCTACTGGTTCAGCCCGGTTCTGCCGAGCCAGTAGCAGTGATGAGCAGCGGAGACCAGACCGTTTCTCTCCACTGCTGTGCTATTGGGCCCACCTGTCCTCCCGGGCTTCCATACTCACCCTTTGCGTGGCAAAGTGTGTGCATGCACGCAAAGCACGCCCACCAAACCACACCCACCAAACCGGTGGTAAAACTATTTGAATCCCACCACTGACGTAGAGGCTTTAAAGTCTCCAAGGAAATTGTCTCCTGAACAAGTCAGGTGGGCTGAATATTTTAACCAACTTAATTTTAATCTCTGTTTCATGCCAGGAGGGAAGAACGTTTTGGTTTCTTATCTGTGAAGATAGCAATGGCAATAACACTTAGATTTATATACTGCTTCACAGTGCTTTACAGACCTAAGTGGTTAACACAATCAGCATTATTGCCTCCAACAATCTGGCTCCTCATTTTTACTGACCTCGGAAGGATGGAAGGCTGAGTTAACCTTGAGCCTGGTGGGATTTGAACTGCCAAATTGCAGGCAGCCAGCAGTCAACAGAAGTAAGCCTGCAGTACTGCATTCCAACCACTGCACCACCGTGGCTCAAGATAAGCTTTCCTACCTGACTCTGTGCCCTTCAAATGGACATCCTAGCTTAGGAGGATGTGAATTGTAGTCTCAGAGGAAGGTGCAGCTAAGAAGCAGCTGCCAAGAGTCTATCGAAGTCCAAAGGCTTAAATTCATATTGGAATACCCACTGATTTTTTGCATCCAACTGATGATCCCTGGCTAACAATGTGCCATATGCTAAAAATTAAAATTAAAAAAAAATATTGAAGTCCTCACATCTTCAAGTTGCCAAGGTCTGAAAAATGCTGGTCTTAGAACGAGACAATTCAAAACCAATGATTTCCCAAGGAGTGCGCATCATACATTCATGATGAACTGTCCCATTTGGTGTTTGGTTTAACTGTTTGCTGCCGTGAGTCCTTGGGAACGTGGTGATGCAAAAATGGAATTTCCAGATAAATAAATACATTGGTGTGTTGTGCCTTCCCCCTCTCGTTTTCAGCTGGCCATTGTCCTGACCCAGGAATTCCGATTGGCACTCGAAAATACGGCACGGAGTATCAACCAGGGAGCACAGTCCGCTACCAGTGTTCGAGAGGGTTGTCTCTTATCGGATCTAAGGAAAGAGTTTGCCAAAAATCAGGAATTTGGAGTGGATCAGAACCAGAATGTCAAAGTGAGTAAATAGGATAGGAAAAGATGGGCTTGGCATCTGAAAAGGTGAATCTAAAACTGTTATTGATTTCTTTCTTTTTTGCCATCATTTATGGAACTATTGTTTTTTTTTCTCTACCCTTATTCACACACACACCACCACTGTTGATACCTGGGACTGTGACACAAAAACAACGACCAGTCACAAAAATTAGAATTAAATTCCTTTAATGCCTCCAATTTGGGCCCAATGTCCAATACCTCGGCTGGATAACAAACTCTGAAAGGAAACACAGGGAAGTACATTTTTGTAGGGAGGGCGGGAGTAAAATGCAGTCCGCAACCCAAAGTAAAGGTTAACTAGAAATTTAAAAAAATCCCAACACAAACCACACTGAAGTATTAATAGCGGCAGGCCAGGCATGATACATTGCAGACTCTATCCAGATAACATAGCAACCACAGTGGAAGGAAGTCAAAACCTAGATAAGCTTCGACAAGAATAATGCACACTTTTGGCTTCCAAACAACTTTGCGCATGCGGTTTGTCCTTTTGAACAGTCCTCCCAGCTGCAGACCCATGAAGGGATCAGGCGCCCTTTCCTCCCCCATAGACCACACCACTTCATGTTTCTCCCTTATCTGTTTCCTCCTTAGGAAAGAAGAGGGGATTGGGCCTAGGTCTTTCCTCTGAATGCCCAATCGGCCTGTGCCCTTCCCCAGTTTCCTCCACAACCACTGAAGCAAACCTCTTCACTCCCTGTCAGCTGTTCGACCTCCCCCTCAGAGTAGACTACAACAATGACACACACATACACACACACAAAAAAAAACCCCACTGGGAACCAAATTCACTATCTCCTTTTTTTCTTTCCCAGGCCCATTCACTTTTGATTCTAAAGAAGAAATCACCACCAAGTTCCTTCCATCCCTCATTGAAGTTGCTTTATCTGCCAGCCAAGGTAAATTTTTGCAAACGTGGTAGGAGAGGAGACTGCAGCATCATTTCCCCTGGTTTTGTCACTGGAATCATTCTGGTTTCGTCAAGGATGTTATATCATCCTTGGTAGAAGGATTATTTGTTAAAGAGTGTAATGAAATTGTACAATTTCTGATTGCTGCCACCTTTGTGAGGTGGGCCAGGTCAGGAAACAGACTGAGCAAGGATCTTGAGAGCTTGCCAGAATTTCATTCAGCCCCATCTTATGCCAAACAGGATCAAAATGTGGGGAGAAGTCCCCTGAGCATCCTTTAGGAAGAGCAAGTGGGGGGGAAAAGCACCCTGATTGTCATGCTGCAAACCTCATGCCTTATGTTAGGGGTCGCCAAACTTGGCAAGTATAAGATTTATGGACTTCAAATCCCACAATTCCTCAGCAAGCATGAAATAGCAATAGCGATAGCCCTTAGACGAATATATTGCTTCACAGTAATTTAGTCCTTTCTAAGCAGTTTACAGAGTCAGCCTATTGCCCCTCAATGATCTGGGTCCTCCTTTTATGACTTCAGAAGGATAGGAGCCCGAGTCAACCATGAGCCAGCGAGAATCGAACTGCCGAATTGCTGGCAGCTGGTGGTCAGTCTGCAGGATTGCATTCTAAGCACTGTGCGACCATAGCTCTTCACAAGAAACTCACAAGTCTTAAAATTGCCAAGTTTGGAGGAATAGTCAACCCTCCAGAAGATAGGCTCACGATCCAGATGGATCTTGACAGACTTGAACACTGGGCCCTATCTAACAAAATGAAATTCAAGGTACAATAAAAGTAAGATTTTACACTTAGGCAAGAAAAACCAACGGTACACAGGTACAGACTAAGTGGAAACCTGGCTCAACAACAGTAACTATGAGAAGGATCTTGGAGTCCTTGTGGACAATCACTAGCAGCCAAAAAAGCCAATGCAATCCTAGGCTGCATTAATAGAGGGATAGAATCAAGATCAAGATCATGTGAAGTTTTAGTACTACTTTACAATGCCTTGGTAAGGCCACACTTGGCATTCTGCACCCAGTTCTGGTTATGTTGTGGTTAGCCAGCAGCAGGTACAGACGGCTGAGGAGAGTGAGGACTCAGATGAGCGGCCAGGACCATTAGGGAGTGGACTGCTGCCTTCAGAGATTGTGGAGGCTGGCAGCAGTGATGAGGAGGTTCCTAAGGAGCCTGTGCCAAGTGTGAATGTGCACAGGATTGCTCGCAGGCAAGAGCAGCTACAACAGCACAAGCAACTCACAAGTAAGGCTGCAAGGTAATGTCCCCTCCTTCAAGTAGATAAAAGCCAGGTGTGAAATGAACATTCTTTGCAGGAGGCAAAGACGTTTTGAAACTCCAGCCTCATGGACATTCCAGTATCCTGAGTTTGTATTTAAAGGTTCTTGTATTGCAAATTATATCTTGTCTGTTATCTTTTGGCAAGTCTCACACAGTTTGGCAAGGCTTGTGCTTATCACAGATAATAATTTTGCAGAAGCATTAAAAGGTTTCTGTTTCTTTTGGATTGTGTTTGATTTGTTGGAAAAGGGCATGGGTCAGAACAGGTTGCCACAATATATGAAAAGATGTTGAGACTCTTTCCAGAGTGCAGAGAAGACCAACCAAGATGATTAGGGGACTGGAGGCTAAAATATATAAAGAAAGGTTGCTGGAATTGGATATGTCTAGTTTAGTGAAAAGAAGGATAAGGGGTGACATGACAGCAGTCTTCCAATATGTCAGGGGCTGCCACAAAGAAGAGGGAGTCAAGCAATTCTCCAAATCACTTGAGCGAAGGACAAGTAGCAATGGAGGGAAACTAAGGCCTGGTCCCAATGCACTTACGGATGCAAAGAGGATGTAAAACATTAAAAAAAGCTTGCCATCCATTGGAAAATGCTATGCATCTGACTGTTGATGTACTCACTGATAACATGTTTCATCGCTCTATCCGTTTGAGCATCTGTCCACTGTGATTTCATCTGGGCGCAAGAAGTTTGAGCTGTGCAAACTTTTGTGACACGATGAACTCTTCCGCCACGTACTATGACATCCGCACATAAATGGGCAACAAATGTTCTATGTCCGTAAATCATCCATTAAACGTCTGCTGTATTCCTCTCTGCATCCTCTGAGGCCATTTCTCCTACAACTCACATCTGCTGCAGCTGGAAAATGAAAGAAAAGGAGGAAACAAAGGAAATGCAACGTCTTACACAGCGTCAGTAGCACGAAATAGACGGACCCAAACAATTTGTTATCTGGATGTATCTCGTATATTGTCGATGTCCTGCAGTATGCCTAGAGTATTTGAAGGACACCTAGCCGGACAACCGATATTTTCTATTAAAAAGGGGAGAAAAATCATTACTTGGATCTCTGGATGGTGGGACCATACCAGTCCCACATGGTAGCAAACTGGAGTCTATCTATCCACAATTATCCTTATCCTATCCCACAAGCTGCAAAAGGCTTTAACCCTTTTTTCAAATTTTCACCAACACTTTAGTCAAGTAAAACAAAAATGAACCAAGTAAACTAAGTGTCTTAAGCAAAGATAACCTTTATACTTTCTTAGATTAAATTTATGACTTCTATTAAATAAGCAAAATGAACCAAGTGTCATTAAGCAAAGATACAACTTTATTAAACAAGTAAACAAACTAACAGTCTCTGGAGACTATTCTGAGTCACTCTGATCATGTCCATGGTCTCAGCTGTGAAGCGGGCAGTGACTGTGGATGTGGCTGTAGCTTGAGTGCTGGTCTGAAGGCACCATTTGGAGGTGCTTGGCCCCGAGGGTTACAACAGTGTGTTGATGTGTTCAGGATGCTATCGAGAGCTTGGAACTCAAGTCCTATGAGGTTGAGAGGCCTTCATCAAGGACTTGAGATGTCAGGCCCAATACTGATGACAGATTGTCCGTTGATGGGCTTGGCTGTGTGTTAGGAGGAAGGGTTGGAAGGAGTGTAGTGGGCTGTCTGCTCTTGCAGCCTGAGTGAGGAGTGGCATCTTGGGTGCGATGAACCTTAGGCCTGGACTGGGAGTTCTGCTTGTCTTGTGGGAAGTTCCTGGTAGTTTCGTAGCCTTTGGTAGGTAAGGGGCTGTTTGAAGCCCGTTGGAGGGCTGTGAACATCGCCTGGGGTGGAGGAGCAATAACCTAGACTGGGTAGGAGCCAGTTCAGCCTGGGCCTTGAGGATTGTGCAGAAGCTGCTGTGTCTTCTGCTTCATACCTGGGTAACTTGGCCTCGGCAGGTCCCAGGGTCTGGCCTCACGTAGGTTGATGAAGGGCTTCCGGCCCGAGGGATGCCTGTCCAAGTCGACCAGCTGAAAGAGAAGTTCTGCTTGCTGGTCTTCACTTGTGTCCTGATCTCCAACCCAGCACACTGTGGTCCGGCCCCTCCAGTCTGCCTCTCTGCTGTGTCCTGTGGAGCTGGGGGTGGAGGTAGGGGGGTTGGCTCTGGTGGCTTACTGCCCTTCTTCCTCCATTTGTGATAGCAGGGGCATTCATCCTCCACGGATCCTCCAAGTCCGCCGGCATGGGAGAGTGAGTGTGAGGGGCGTTCTCTGTGTGGGCCCTCTGAAGACACCTGCACTGGACAGGGTAGCTGTCTCCTGGCTGGAAGGGGACTGGCTTGTCTGTGGCTGTCTGAGGGGAGAGGAGTCTTCAAGAAGGGGCTTGCTCTTATGGTGGCGGATCTCACCCCCAGAAACTGCACTTGGACATGGACGTACATCTCCCGGTCAGGAGAGCTTGACAGCGGCCTGCCCGGGATTTCTTGAGGTGTTTAGCTGCCATACCAGGTGTGCATGTGCTTTCACCATCTAAGGAGTACTTATTGCAGTGTACCCCAGGCTCTTCTGCCTTAGTCTCTCCAAAGCTGCCCCTGCTTCTTCTTTGGTGTCCCGATACAGTTGTGGCCCTTTCTCCAGATACTCGTTCTCCTCAGCCATCTAACCAGCACCTCATCCTTCATGCTTCCCGGAAACGGTATTCCTGATTTCCTCTCTCCCCTCCTTCCCTTTGCCTCATTCCTCCCTCTGGCAGGGGCATTCAGCAGGGGGCTTCAGGGGCTTCAGCATCAGGGCCTTCTTGGAGATTGTTCAGGGCCTTCAAAAGCTGGGCTTGAGCCAGCAGGGCACTTCAGGGGCTTGAGCAAGCAGGGCCTTCAGGCAACATGGCTTTGAGGGGCTTTGAAGGGCCTTGGGGCTTGGTCCACCACAGCAGCAGCAGCATTTCAAGTCAGTGCCAGGGGGTGAGATTGCTGGTTCTGCCCTTCTTTCACCTTGCCTCAGGGCTTTGAAGCAGTAGGCACGGTCTTCTTTCTTGCCTGGTACTGACCGAACCATGGTGTTCCTGCCAAGATGTATCTGGCAGCACGTCTTTCCTATGTATGCTGACTGCGTTGTGTGCTGCATCTTTTTATATCCAACGAAGCGGGATGCAATTCATACTTCCTGCATGCAAACGTGAACGCTTGCCATCCGATATACAATCCGACTATGTGGCACCCCTTTTGCTTCTAGAGGACTGACGTACGTGATTGCATCCACTTTCATCCACTATGGTCCGCTTCGAAATTCTCCCCCGGAACCCCTTCGGAGGTTGTCATCCGCTTCCATCTGCTTTCTCCTCTAGCTTCTTGATGAACATCCATTAACCATCCATCACATACTACCACGTCCGTTTCTTTCCGTTCTGTTTATGCAAATTTTCACCACTTTTTGGAGCGGGATGGAAAACGGATGGAGCCACCCACCGAAATTTTGCTCGTCCGCTGTGTCCTTTCTGCATACGTCTTTGCATCCATCCAGCCAGTGGGACCTAGCCTTAATCAAGGAGAAAAGCAACCGAGAACTAAGGAGAAATTCGTTGACAGTTAGAACAATTAATCAGTGGAACCACTTGCCTCCAGAAGTTGTGAATGCTTCAACACTGGAAGTTTTTAAAGAAGAGATTGGACGGCCATTTGTCTGAAATGATATTGGGTTTCCTGCCTGAGGAGAGGGTTGGACTAGAAGACGTCCAAGGTCTCTCCCAACTCTGTTATTCTGGTGTTTTTTTCTCTCCTCCCTTTCAGGACCACTAGCTAACAAAAGTGACTCACTTAATATCTACTTTCTCCTTGACGCCTCAGAAAGCTTTGGCCGAAAAAGGTTCATAAAGGCCAAGGAAGCATTGGTGAAATTAATCCAGAAGGTAGGTTCCATTTTGAAAGCTTCCTTGAACCAGGTTTGCTTCAACAAAACTGAAAGCAGCTTGAACTACAAGACCCATGCTCCAGGGTTGTCAATATTCCTAGAAAGCTCTTGTGACACATGGAAGAATGGCAGATAGCTTTTGGAAAGATGGGGATAGGGTCAATTTTTTTTTTTATAATGGCCAAGCTATAGAAATTGCCTTGTTAAGTAGGCAATAAGCATACAGTATATATCAGTGGTGATATTCCACCGGTTCAGCCTGGTTCACCCAAACCGGTAGTAAAAAAAACAGCTACCAGTTTGGCTGAACCGGTATTTCTTTTTTTTTTCCTCTCTTGACGATCAGCTGTTCTGATGATCAGCTGTGCCGGGATTCCCCTCGCTGTCTTACTGCTTCCCCCAGGAGGCTTCCCTGAGGCCCAGGAGGCAAAAAACAGAGCACAGGGAGAGGGGCGCACACTAAAACCCCTCTGCACTCCATTTTTTTTTGCCTCCTGGGCCTCAGGGGAGCCTCCTGGGAACAAAAACAGCCTCCCAGGAGGCTTCCCTGAGGCCCAGGAGGCAAAAAAATGGAGCACGGGGGTGTACTACAATGACGTGGGATAATACCCGAAGGAAGCTATATATAAATTCATCTATCCTGAAACATGAAAGGAAATCCCCAATTTACAACCATTCCTGTAACAACTGTTCAAAATTACAATTATGTTGAAAAATGTTACTGGCAACCAGTTCTCACACTTAGCCCCTGTTGAAGTGTCGCCAATCCGAAATTCAGGCAACTTGGCATGTATTGGTGACAATTTCAGCTTCATGGGTGGTTCACATGATCACCATTTTTGACCTTCCCAGGAGGTTTCCAACAAGCCAAGTCAATGGGGGAAACTGGATTTGCTTAATGACCAAGTGATTTCCTTCACAAGGGGGCAAAAAGGTCATACAAATGGCACAGCGACCTCATCTCTTAGCGATAGAAGTTTCCAGTCTCCAATTGTGGGTGCAAGTTGAGGACTACCCACATAAATTATAAAAAGAAAGAAATGAAAGACAGTACAGGCAGTCCTGAACTTACAACAGTTCACTTAGTGACCATTTGAAGTTACAACAGCACTGGAAAAAGTGACTTATGACCATTTGTCAGATTTACGTTGTGGCATCCCCATGGTGACATGATTGACTGTCGGATGCTTGACAACTGACTCACATTTATGATGGTTGCAGTGTCCCTGGGTGATGTGATCCCCTTCTGGAACCTTCTGACAAGCCAAATCAATGGGGAAGCCAGATTCTATTCAGAGTTTTATTCAGCACCAGAAAAATAAACACAGATAGCTGTTGCTTCATTTAACGTCTTTATAATAAGTAGATTTTACAAACCAGTTGTAGATTTCTCCAACATGGAGCAAATTCAAACAGAAACATGTTGCAAGTTCAGAGCAGAACTCCAGTCTTCAGCAAGCAAGCAAGTTAGTTTCATCTTCAATAGACAGAGCAACATACCTGCAGAGTTGCAGAGCTTAATATAGAGCCACGCCTAGGCTACTTTTAGTTTCAGTTTCCAGCCTCGGCTACTTTTAGTTTCAGTTTCCAGCCCAGGCTACTTCTAGTTTCAGTTTCCAGCCCAGGCTACTTCTAGTTTCAGTTTCCAAACTGTCCTCATTGGCTGATTTAGTTGCTATGCCTATTCATTGACTGACCTTGTTACCATGCTCTATTTCACTTCATGAATATACTCTGACAGATTCACTTAACAACCCGGGTTACTAATTTAACAACCACAGTGATAAACAAATGTGTCAAGATAAGTTGTGAAATGGGGCAAAACTCCCTTAACAAATTTCTCACTAAGGAACCTAAATTTTGGGTTCAATTGTGGTTGTATGTTGAGGACTACCTGTACAAATTCTAAGACAAAACTCACCAAACAACTGTTTCACTTAGCAATGGAATTTTTGGGCTCCATCGTGATCATAAATCAAGGAGTACCAATAGTTTTGGGATGGACATAGAAATTGAGCGCCGAAAAGTTATATAGCAGCCATCTCAATGGTTTTGAAATCCCTCTTTCCCCTATGAATTCTGCCGGCTGGGGAATTCTTGGAGTTGAAATCCACAAGTCTTAAAGTTGCCAAGTTTGGCATAAGATCCTTCCAGAAATCCCATTAGTTCCTGCTTATTGACCTTTCCTGACTTGAAAGCAGGGGTGGGATTCTACCGGTCCAGACCAGTTTGGGTGAACCGGTTGTTAAAGTTACATCTGGTTCACCAAACTGGTATTTCAACAGACTGGCTGCCCCTGCCCACTCTGTCCCTCCCCTCCCAGGAGTCTCCACGTGGCCCATTTTCGATGGAGGTCAGGGCAGGGTCTACACGGAGGGTCTGGGAAGGGGGAAGATGGGCCTTCCACAAGTTCAGAAATGGGCCTGTTTCCAGATTCTGGAGGGCTTCCAGAGCCCAAGGGAGGCTGTTTTCACCCTCCCGGAGGCCTGGGAGGGGGGGGGGGGCNGCCTGGGGGGGGGGGGGGCTCCTGGACCCTTGGGAGGGCATAAAAGGGCCCTCCTGGAAAAACCAGAACTTGCAAAATGGGCCTGTTTCTGGCTTCCGGTGGGTCTCCAGAGCCTGGGGGAGCCTGTTTTTGCCCTCCAAGAGGCCCGGGGGAAGCCTCCGGACCCCTGGGAGGGTGAAAACGGCCTTCCCTGGGCTCTGGAGGCCCACTGGAAGGCAGAAACAGGAAGGTCCGGTAGGCCATGGCCACCACGGCCACGGGCAGCAAATCGGTTGCTGGGATTTTTGAATCCTAGCCCTGCTTGAAAGGCAACTCCTGAGACTTCTGATTTTTCAGTGGAGGAGGAGGAAGCGGATTTGCCATCAAGTCATTTTCGATTCCTAGTGACCACACAAATAGGATTTCCTCCTTGATGTTCTAATCTCTAGCCTGTTTCTTTCATTTCAATCATCCTGGAAACTGAAGCCAATAATTTCTTAGATCAGGGGTGTCAAACTCAAGGTGGAAATGTGTTTGGGGTTTTTTTTGTTCTCTTTTGGGCTGGTTCACTGTCTCTTTTGCATACTCATAGATGTTTTTAATGTCTGCATGACTATTGATGACTTAGAAAAACTTTATTGTCACTAATTGGCATACATTGAAATAAAATTTCATTGCATACGGCTCTCAAAGGTCTCCATCCCCAATATATACTACAATGACAAGAAAAATATGCATATACCCACATAGCCACATAGATTCTCTGACACAGAAAAACAATAGAGTCTAGTCCGGATATATACATGTACATGGTGAGAAAAACAAATCTTGCAAGTTTACCAGACGGCGTAGGGAACAAAGCTGTTACAGAATCTGGTGGTCCTGTGAGAAATATTTCCAAACCTCCTCCCAGAGGGGAGCAACATGGCCTAAGTTGTGGCTAATCTGGCTAATTTGTCAGAGTACCAGGCTTCCAGAAATTCCTTGGCATTATTGGGCCTGATTCGTTGTAGGATGGTCACATTTTTCCCAATTGTAAGTCTGCCTATGGTTTGCTTTGGGGCAACTTCAAGCAAAATTTATCAGAAGAGGTTTAACCCCTTGGATGATATTATTATTGTTATTGTTTTATTCATTAAACATGAAATTCAGTAAATTGAACATTTAAAAATGTATCACGAATATCATTGACTGCCTCTGATGGTTGATACGGTTGCTGCCAGCATCCGAGATATTGACCAAGAATCTTCTTAAAATTATTATTATTATGATTAAATAACAATAACAATAATAATGGGTTAATCTTCCATTTTATTCACAGTCTGGACCTGGTAAAACCTTAACAGTTCAGGTCCTATCCAAGGACCTAAGAACTGTTAAGGTAGATTATTATTATTATTGATTAATTTTTAGTGAGATTCACAGCCTTTGGGGCTGGTTGATAGCTCAACAGCTGGAGTCCAACCAAGGACCTAGGAAATGTTCAGTTATGATGATGATGATGATGATGCAATTATTATTATTATTCAAAAAAAGATGGTGTACACAGCAAATGAGATGATTATGCTGGGTTTCATATCACAAATCACTAATCAAACACTTCCCAAGAGTTTAGGACATTATTTTTCCCAAACATTTATGATTATTATTGTTATTATTATTCACAAAAATGACAGTATACACAGCAAACGCGATAACTATGCTGAGTTTCATATCACAAATCGCGAGTCGAACACTTCCCAAATGTTTAGGATTGTGTGATGTATCGGTGGATGATGATGATGATTTTGATGATGATGATGACGGTGATGATGATGATTATGACTATTATTATTATTATTATTGTAGCTCTCCAGCTATGACATCCTTCCCAATTATGGCATTGTGACTTTTGCCACCGAAAGCAGAATGGTTCTGAGTACAACTCATCCACAGAGTAGCAATGCTGACTGGGTGTCTGAACGGCTGGGCTCCATTAGCATCGATGGTGAGCATGCTGGTTGTAAAAAAAGAAATGTAAATACAGTTAGTCCTCAACTTATGACTGCAATGGAGCCCAACATTTCTGTTGTTAAACAAGACATTTGACAATGAGTTGAATGAGTTTTGCCCCATTTTGCAACTTTGCTTGCCACAATTGTTAAATGAATCATGGAAGTTCTTAAGTTAGTTATCCGGTTGTTAAGTAAATCAGGCTTCCCCATTGACTTTGCTTGTCAGAAGGTCACAAAAGGGGATCTCGTGACCCCCAGGACATTGCAACCATCATAAATATGAGTCAGTTGCCAAGCTTTTCCTTCTTCACATTATCATGGGGATGCTGGAATGGTTAATAAGCATGAAAAATGATCCTAAGTCACATTTTTCAGTGCTATTGTAACTTTTAACAGTCACTAAATGAACTATTGTAAGTCGAGGACTAACTGTATATATTTGTGTAGTGGCAGGCAAGCCTTGGAACTTCTGCCATATGGCTGCCAAGGGCTTTTCTTTCATGTATGAGGGCAACAACAAAAAATAATAATAATTTATTTATTTTAATCAGCTTCACACTGAAGTCCTATGTGGACCATATAAAGGTCATTTATTGACATTTATTACCATTGTATTTGTGGATAGTTGCTAGCCAAGATAATCCCAGAGGATTTTTTTTTTTTCAAAAGACAACTGGGCTTTGAAAAACTTTCTGTTTTTTCTTTAAAGATGTTTCATTTCTCATCCAAGAAGCTGCTTTAGTTCTAACCAAGTGGTGGAGGATAGAAAAAAATACATTCCTTGCAGTAATCTGGTTGTTAGCACTCTCTCTGAGAGTCGTTGAGGTGGCTTGAACGTTTATCTGTGTCCTCAGGGTCACCTGAATAGTGCAAAGCATTTCCTGGAAATGCTAAAAGGACTTTGTTGTAAACAGAAGAGTTTAGCTGTTCCAAGGAATTTCCACACCCATTTGCACTCTTAAGGTGACCCTGAAGGCAGAGTTAAACCTCCAAGTGGCCTCAATGACTCTTAGAAAGAGTGCAAGAAATATAACTATAAATCCTTCCATTCTCCACTATTCAGTCAGAACTGAAGAAGCTTCTCGGATGAGAAGCGAAATGTTTTCAAGGAAAAACAAAGTCCAGTTGCCTTTTGAAAGAAAAAAAATCACCTTTGGGACAGCCATGATCTGGATGACTGAGAATCCCCATGGACAACTAATCAAGACAATTGCTAAATAGGAGCAGCTATATATCTCACGACAGTCTGTCATGTACTTATCAGGACTGAATTCCTGTTAGCTATAGAGATGCTTTTTGTTTCTTCTCTTGTTCCGATACAGAAAAATATTTGCAGCTCAGGGTTGAAAGGAAAGGTCTTTGGTGCTCTCGGATGAGCATAGATTTAACATCAGACCAACAATTAAGAAGTTGTAGAAAATTACCTCTTCTCACCCCTTCTAGAAGAATGAAAGATTTTAGGAAATATTAAACAGGCAAAATATTATATTTCCCCTAAAAGAGAAATAGAAATCTTAAGGGAGGCAGAAACCCAGAGCCACAGTTCCCTACCCCCAACCAGATACTAAACTGAGGCCAGCTTTTACAAATGCAGATTTGCATTCAAGACAGGATATTTTGAACAGAGGCAGAATGAGGTAGAATGGTAGGATCAGCTCTCACTCAAGAGCCAAACCAGGAAAGCCATGAAGACATAATCAATAGAATGCATGCTCTTGCCACAGGAACAGGAAGTTCAAGTTCAAAGCCCAGAGAGAGTATAAATAACCCCCACTCTCCACTCTGTATGGCCAGCTGCATGAGGACCTCAAACTCAGGTGGTCCTGTTCATCAATAAACCATCTTTCCAATCAGCCTCCAAGTTTCCAGTGTTTTTCTCCCCACTTGGAACTGAACCAAGTGGGTCTTTCTTCCAACAAAGTTGTTAAGGTATTGAAGATTTAATAGCTGACCAGCTGTTGAAAGGCTGCTGTAAATGCTGATGCAATGAGGATGAGTCAACAGGATTATTGCTGCTTTAAGACTGAGGATGGGTCAGTTGGGTTATTGCCACTTTAAGAAGCTATGACCTCACTTTAAGTGAGGCCATGAGAGGGCATCTCTCTCTCTCTTCTTATTGGGACTTATTAAAACTCACCAAGTAATAAATACACTATTCAATTTTACATTTTGATTGTCTAGCACATGAGCTGAAAACTGGAACCAACATCGCAAATGGCCTTCAATTTGTCTATGAAATGATGATTATGCAGGACACTGAAGAGAAGCAACGGGGGCTGAATCCCACACCTGTCTCCACCACAGCCCGTCATATCATTATCCTCCTAACGGACGGTGAGCAGATCAAAAGAATGATGCAAACTCTTGAGTTCTTTTGGTTGCTCTTGTTCTGTTGCTTGAGAAAGAATTTTTAAAGTGCCTAAAAAAGATTATAAGAGGAGCCAGCAGCCATTTCAAATATTAAGTACCCTTTTATACAAGGGCCTCAACTTGTCTGGGAAGGGAGGGAGGGAGAGAGAGAAAGGAGGAAAGGAGGGAGGAAGAGAGGAAATGAAGAGAGAAAGGGAGGAAAGGAAGCAGGAATAAAGGGAGGAGGGAAAGGGAAGGAGAAAGTGGGAAGGAGCAAAAGAGAAAGGGAGGGAAGGAGAAAAAAGGTAGGAAAAAAGGAAACAAGGGAAGGGAAGGAGGGAAAGGGAGGGAGGGAGAGAGGAAATGAAGGGAGGGAGAGAGGAAAGAAGGCAGGAAGAAAGGGAGGGAGGGAGACAGGAAATGGAGCAATGAAGTAAAGGAGGTAAGAAGGAAAGGGAGGGAGAGAAAGGGAGAGAGGGAGGGAGGGAAGGAAGAAAAGAAGGAAGGAAGGAAGGAAGGAAGGAAGGAAGGAAGGAAGGAAGGAAGGAAGGAAGGAAGGAAGGAAGGAACAAAGGGCAATGAAAGGTGTTCGTGTGCCAGTGCTGTTGGAAAATGTTGGAAGGAGAATCCAGGACCAAGTAATTTAAAAAATATCCATAATGTATTTATTCCCTTCCTTCCCTCCCCTTACTCCGAAATGACAGCATGACAGATCAGAATGATTCTTGGCAATAATCTTTTTTTTCTAGGCAATTACAACCTGGGGGGGCCCCCATCTTTGATCATCCAACAGATAAAGGAGTTTCTTAACATTGGAAGATCTTCTGAAAACCTTCATGATGATCATTTGGGTAAGATGATGATCCGGGAACCTGGACAGCTTCATTTTACCTTCTTTGCATTTCACTGTCACAACCAATTGGAGCAGAGTTCGGTTTTTTTTCATTTCCACAAATGCTGTTACTTATTCACCAATATGCTATAAAAACTCTTGTGTATCTTTTTCTCCTGTAATTTTTAACTGCGCAAAATTATGCTACCTTAAATAGATTATAAGAGGAGCCAGCACTCATTTGAAGTGTTAAGCACCAATTTACACAAGGGTCTCAACTTGTCTGGGAAGGGAGGGAGGGAAGGAGAGAGGGAGAGCAAGAGAGAAGGGAAAAGGGAGGGAGAAGGACGGGGAAAGGGTAGGAGAGAGACAGGGAAAGGAAAGGAGAGAGAGAGAAAGAGAGAAGGGGAAAGGCAGAGGAAAGGAGAGAGAGAGGGAGAGAGAAGGAGAGCAAGAGAGAAGGGGAAAAGGAGGGACAGGGAAAAGGAGGGGGAGGGGGAGAGAGAGAAAGAGAGAGAACAAGAGAGAAGGGGAAAGGTAAAGGGACGGTGAGGGAAGGGACAGGGAAAGGAAGGGAGGGAAGGAGAGAAGGAGAGGGAGAGCAAAAGAGAAGGAGAAAGGGAATGGAAGGGAGAGGGAGAGGGGCAAGTTGCAAGGGAGAGGGAGGGAAAGCAAAACAGAGTGGGAGAGCAAGAGAAAAGGAGAAAGGGAGGCAGAGGAAGGAAGGAAGGAAAGAAGGAAGGAAGAGGCAGACAAAGGACTGAAAGGCAATAAAAGGCATTAGTGTGCCGAAGTGTTTTTGGGAAATATTGGAAAGAGAAGTCAGGGTGGATTTTTTAAAAAAACTTTCCATAATCTATTTATTCCACTCCTTTCCTCCCCTTACCCGCAGATGACAGTATGCCATAATAAATGCAACAAATGCAAAAATCCTTTCTTTTTCTAGACCAGTACAACATGGGGAGCTCCTCATCTGCTACTGTCCTACAAGTAGACATTGGCGAATCTTCCCCAAACCTTCGTGATGATCATTTGGGTAAGATGACGATCCGTGCGCCAGACAGTTTCATTTTATCTTCGTTGCATTTCACTCTCCCAGCCAGTTGGGGCAGAGATAGTTTTATTTCATTTCCCTTGAGTGGCTTTGCTTACGTATCAATGCACTGCTAAAACTTTGGTGTCTCTTTTGTCTGGAACCTTTAACTGTGCAAAACGGTGGGTCACTCAGCAAAGTTTTTCCATGGGTTGTTCGAAAGGATTTTTCTATAGTGCAATTTTAATAGGGAGAAATCAATTCTTGGTTTCACTGTGCTATTCCTCTCCTTAACATAGACTTCTGTTCACATTTACCCCTAGATATTTATGTCTTTGGTAATGGCCATAACATCAACACAGAAGCCATTAATGAGCTGGCTTCTCACAAACCCAACGAGAGACATGGCTTCATTTTGAAGGACTTGGATGAACTGCAGATGGTCTTGGAGAAGAGTTTGGGTAATCTGAATTTGCATTTTGCTGATTTCATGATGAATGATCGACTTGGTCCTGACGCGCTACATTTTGTTTTCATGCAAAGAAAGGAGTTGCAGGTTTCTATCTTTCATACCCATACAGCTCTTAATAGCAATAGCACTTAGATTTATATACTGCTTCATAGTGCTTTACAGCCCTCTCAAAATGGTTTTTACAGAGTCAGCATATTGCCACCTAACAATCTGGGTCCTCATTTTACTGACCTCGGAAGAATGAAAGGTTGAGTCAACCTTCAGCCGATCAGAATCGAACACTTGGCAAAATTAGCCTAGGCGGGGAGCTCAAATGGACTCCAGAAGATGGGAGAGGATAGGTAGGGCTGGAGGAACATTGTCCATGGAGTCGCGATGGGTCGGACACGACTTTGCAACTAACAACAACAACAACTACATTCTAACCACTGTGTCACAATGGTTCTTAATAGCAATAGCATTTAGACTTTATATGCTTCACAGTGTGTTACAGCCCTTTCTAAGCGGTTTTACAGAGTCAGCCTATTGCCCCCAATCTTGGCCCGCATTTTACCAACCTCAGAAGGATGGAAGGCTGAGTCAACCTTGAGTTGGTCAGGATCGAACTACTGGCACATAGAAAAATTAGCCTGCAATACTGCATTCTAACCACCATGCCACAATGGTTCTTAATAGCAATAGCACTTAGACTTATATACCACTTCACAGTGTGTAACAGCCCTTTCTAAGCAGTTCTGCAGAGTTAACCTATTGCTCCCCCAACAATCTGGATCTTCCTTTTACCCACCTAAGAAGGATGAAAGGTTGAGTCAATCTTGAGCCGGTCAGAATCGAATTGCTGGCACTTGGCAGAATTAGCCTTCAATACTGCATTCTAACCACCATGTTACAACGGTTCTTAATAGCAATAGCACTGAGATTTATATATCACTTCACAGTGTATTATAGCCCTCTCTAAAGGGTTTACAGAGTGATCACATTACCTCCAACAATCTGGGCCCTCATTTTTACTGGCTTCAAAAGGATGGAAGGCTGAGTCAACCTTGAGCTGATAGGAATCGAATTGCCAAACTGCTGGCAGTCATCAGTCGGCAGAATTAGTCTACAATATTGCAGTCAAACCACTATGCCAATAGGCAGTCCTTAACTTACATTCTTTTGTTTAGTGACTGTTCAGCACTGGAAAAAGTGATTTATGGCTGTCATAAATATGAACCAGTTGCCAAGCATTCGAATTTTGGCTACGTGACCATGGGTATGCTATAACGGTCATGTGAAAATGGTCATTAGTCACTTTTTTCAGTGTTATTTTAACTTCAGATGGTCACTAAACAAATAAGTAATCGCTCAAGGATTGTATATACACCTTTCATGTATTTTAACATGAGAAGGCATCATCCCTGCTCTGTGGGAGCCCTTAATTTTTTTTTGCTCCATTTAATTCTGATCATCTTAATTGTTCCTATACTTGTCATTGTTTTATTCTTCTATTTTTATTGCACTGTTAGCCATCCAGAAGCACTCCGGATAGCAAGATGGGCAGCATATGAATGTAACAAGTAAATAAAAATAACAATAAAGGCATTTCTCCAGTTATACCATCCACAACAGGATGACAATAGGTCGTGTGGCTTTAAAGCGAAACAAACTAACTAAAAATATTTGAAAGATTTCAGTGGAGAAAGGGCTAGGAATATGGAATCAACAAACTTTTCAGTATAAGGGTATGCTCTTACAACTTTGCATGGCCTCATAGTTCTAATAATAATCATTGACGATGGCTCAGTTATTATTAAATCTCTTGCATTTTCAACTGAAATCTCAGAAGAACACTGTTAACTTTATGAAAAGAATCTTATATGTCTATAGAGATTCTCGGTCATCCAGGTCATGGTTGTCCCAAAGGTGCTTCTTTCCAAAAAGCAACTGGACTTTCTTGTTTTTCTATGAAGATGTTCTGTTTCTGAGCCAAGAAGCTTCTTCAACTTCTTGAAGGATAGTGGGAATGGAAGGATTTATATTCCTAGCAGACAGCTGGTCATTTGCATCCTTTTTTGAGAGTTGTTGAGTCCACTTGGATGTTTATCTGTGTCCTCAGGGTCACCTGAGTAGTCATCTATCTCCAATCTACAACACAGTCCTTTCAATAGTTCCCAGATGGCTCCATACTCATTTTCACTACTCAGGTGACCCTGAGGACACAGATAAACCTCCAAGTGGCCTAACAACCCTCTAAAAGAATGCAAATGACCAGCTATCTGCAAGGACCATAAAGCCTTCCATTCCCCACCATTCAGTCAGAGCTGAAGAAGCTTCTTGGATAAGAAGCGAAACGTATTCAAAGAAAAAAAAAATAAGAAAGTCCAGTTGCCTCTTGAAAAAAAGCACCTTTGGGAAACTTATACTTTTTCA
Source organism: Laticauda laticaudata (assembly GCA_004320025.1). Lineage (NCBI taxonomy): Eukaryota > Metazoa > Chordata > Lepidosauria > Squamata > Elapidae > Laticauda > Laticauda laticaudata. The sequence continues at coordinate 17,918 of BHFT01000762.1, read as the reverse complement.
TTGTGAATGTTTACTTGGTGAGCTCGATAGGCACCCTCTTGAAGTTTGGTGAATCTGTGGACATCAATTTAGGAGTACCAAGTTGCGAAACGCACTTAAAAAAACTTTCTCTGCTAGTGGTTGGGGAATAAATTTTTTTTTTTTTAATAAAGAGTTTTATTAATTTTTTAACAAACAAACATATACACACAACAAAACACAAAACATAAGACATTTAAAATACTTCTTTGGACGGCAGTTTGATCCCGAAGTTACATCTTTTTGTACAGACTAAATTCAAGTTCGTGCTTACTTTTATATAGCATTCCATTTCTTATTCACATTTTACATTTTCTTATTTGGCTTCTCCCCTCTTTTCACTCTCTTAATTCTTATTATATTTATTTCATCTCAATTTAAATCATTATACTTATATTCCTTTGTCTGTCCTATTTCAGCTGTCTCTTATCTTTTTCTCATTAACACAAAATTTCTTCTGTAATGACCGATTGGAATATAATGCCTTATCATACTTATCCTTCCCCTAGTTTAAAGCTTAAACATAACACATTAATTTCATTCAGATTCTGCGTAGTACATCTAAAAATAGACTCAATATTTTAAAACAAGGAAAGAAAAAAAAAGTTTTTTTTTTAAATATATAATATAATTAAAACAACAATCCATAGCAATTAAAATTATATCATTTAAAATTAGTATTCATTTAAGTCTTAAACATTTTACACAATCCTTTCTAAATAAATATCATGCTTCTATGGGAACATTTATAGATTTTGCTTAGTTACTTCCCCCTATTTCACTTATGTTTTAAAATATTATACAATGACTATGTTCCCATTTTTTTCTTTTAATTCAATTCTCTCATATTTGATTTCATTTATTTTATTTAAAAAAAGAAATTTCGCTAAGTTATATTAAATATTTTGTCCCATTTTATAATCATATTTTATTCCAATTTTGTAACATTATTTCAAATACTCAATACAACCACACAATCTTATGTACCTTTGCAGAATCTCTTTTTCAATTATATGTTTACCCATTATCTCTAAATAAATTCTGTTCTTTAAATCTTGTTTCAAACCTTTGTAGCTTCTCTTCCCTTTCTTTCCTCCCTTGCTTCTCCACTCTACCCTTTTTACCCCTTGTCTCTAATCTCCACCCTCTTGTGTATTTCTTCTTCTTTCTGTTGCTTTCTGATGTTGTGGTCCACTTTCACCTTGTTTTCCCCTTTTTTGGTTGTTTTTTTTAGTTCTAAATTCTCGATTTTTCTTTCTCTCCTTTCCCCTTTCTTCCCCAAATAAAGTTGCTTGTTTATTAGGGATGGTTTTCTTCTTCATCCCAATCTTCTTGTTCTTTGTAGTTTCTCATATGTAGAAAATTGCCATTTCTAAGAAACGAAAAAATAGAGCCAAAGAATCCTTCCCTTCTTGTTTCTCTTGTTCATATTTTATAAATTCCATTTCAGTTCATCCATAAGTAATGCCATTGTCAATCCATCTAATAGAGTAGCCAATTATGATCCAAAATAGAAAATCCAATAGTAAAGAGGCCCAGAACCACAAGAAGAAAAAGGATAAAATAAAAGCAAAATAAAATGTTACTAGAGTTAAGAAATATTACAAAAGGCTGGCGATAGAGATTTCACAAGTATATATGGACTGCACACTGCACTTTATTTATTTATCAAGGCTCTTATTATAATCTCTTCTCCAGCAGCTTCAAAAGCCGAGCTCCAAGTGTTGAATATTGATAAGAGTCCAGGAAAAACACCTGTAATAATATTTTTCTGTGCTCTCCCTCCGTCTTATCACATTAAAAATGTCCTTGAGAAGGAGTAGTTATTACATTTCTCCCCAGTTCAAATAAGTACTTTCAAGCCTCTAGTTGCGAGTGTTGCAAAATCTCTAATACTTTCCCCCCCCCCAGCCAGAAAAGAAGAGTAATGTATACAAAACTCAGAGAAAAAGAAAGAAAAAAATCAAAAGGGGGTCTCTATCCTGATGAACAATTAAAAAATCAAAAGAAGCATGAAAAATATATATAAAGAAAAAATTCAATCTGGTTACCTATAAAAATCACATTAAAGTCCTTCAGAAAAAGAAGTAGTAAGGAAAGAATCCAAGCCTCAATTTGACATCACTTTAAAAAACGCCGCTTAACCAATTCCAGTCAAACAAAAATAAAGTCACAGGTTTCTTCTTGTTCAGGATATCTTTCAGATCTCAGTCAATTTTACATTACAAAAAGAGGTTTCTCACCCAGCCGATACAATTCGCTCCAGCCACTTTCTTTTCGGAGCTGTCCGGCTTCAGCAGCTTTGGAGGCTGCCTTTCCACCGCCAGCAAAAGGCTTCTCCCGGATCAAACCAGAGAATTTGCGGTATCTCTGGGATCCTGGGACTGTGCCTTCACAATCCCCGTCTCTACGGGACGGTTTAGGTCCTTAGGACGACCAGGGAAAATATCAGCTGCGATCTCAGAGCCCCGAGATCGCAGCTGTAGCACCGAGACGAAGCTCCGCCTTCTCCGTTGGGGAATAAATTTTGAGGAACTCGGTATAAGAATTGTCCATTCACTTTAGTCTGTTTCCATCTTTTTTTTCTCCCAGTCTAAGGGTGTCACTTGTTTCCAACTTGCTCGACTGTCCTTCCTAGGAATCCAGAAGTTTCATCTCTCTGTCTCCCTTCCAACCTGCTCATTACCTCCGGCTTTTTTTCTAGGAAGTTCTACCTTCCAAAAACATGTCTTTCTATTTCCAGATGATGGTGAATCTTTGCCCATGTGTGGTTTCTCCCCGGGAGAAGAAGCAGTAATTGACTATGAAAAGTATCCCTGGTTTGCAAGGATTGTCATCAATGTAAGACCAACTAGTACCAGGATCGATAATTTTATTCAGGCCATATGACCAGCACGAAAAGCGTTTTTAACCAAAATCCAGCCAATCCAGTAAAGATAACCATAAAATGTGACCAGAGAAAATATCAAAAGAGAAATCTGTCTTCCAACCATGGAATGAGACAAGTTTCCTAGACTATTTCATTTTTTGAATGGATACTCAAAATGAAATATTCCAAACTTCCAATAAAGGAGATTATTTGTAGCTTGGGGTTGAAATTAGGGGTCCTTGGTGCTCTCTGAGCTTGCTTGTTTTCTTGCAGATGCCTCATTACTTTAACCAGATAACATCATCACTAGCATTGATGACATTACCTAGTTAGGATAATGAAACTTCTGCAAGGAGACTATCATGCCCCTGTCAGAATCTGATTCGAAGGGGGAAGCCGAACAGCTGACAGGGAGTGGGAGTGTGACTCCATTGGCTGTGGAAGAAATTGGGATAGGGCAAAATCCGGCTGGGCAGAGCAGGAAAATGGAAGAGCAAGGGAGAGGGAATTCAGAGGAAGACCCAGGCCCATCCCCTCTTCATCCTAGGGCATGCAGGGAGGAATGGAGAANGAATGGAGAAGGGAGCAACATGAGTTGCATGGCTTATGGGGGAGGAAAGGGCCCTGATTCCCTTCATTAGCTGCAGCTGAGAACACAGTGTTTAAAAAAGGAAGCTGCGCGCAGCAAGCTGTGGGGAGCAAACGTGAATTTATCTTGTATTGTAGTGGCTTACCTGTGTTCCTGGTGTCTTCTCAACTGTATGAGTTTTGCCCTGCTTTCAAGTCTGAAATTCCTTCTCCTGCCCTGTCAAGTTAATTGCTGCAGCTTGATTTGTTTGGATTTTTAGTTACAGTTTGTATGTATCTTGTTTTGGACTGAATTTCCTCCAATTGAAGGCTGTTCCTGGGAGAGTTTTTCTCCAGCTGAAAGTAACCTGGATATTGGGGGCAAAGTTGGAGATAATAAAGGGATTTGACTGTGACTAATAAAGGGATTATTTGCCTTTGTGCCACATCCCGGGTCATTACAAAAACAAGCAAGCTCAGAGAGCACCAAGGACCCCCTAACCTGTATTTCAAATGCAGAATTTTGCACATAACTGTATAGAAGCAAAATGTCTGGCAGAATTCACTGTGTTAATGCTTCACCAAGGCAAAATAATATTGTGCCATGTCTAAGAAGGACTCCTTCTTATGGGATCTGGTTTGCTTTCCTTAACTATCTTATTTGCTTTCTGTGAGTGTGAGGTTGGTTCTAAGGTCCAACTCTGTGTTTCTCAAATGTGGCAACTTGAAGATGAGTGGACTTCAACTCCCAGAATTCCCCAGCCAGCATGGCTGGGCTGGAGAATTGTGGGAGTTGAAGTCCACATATCTTCAAGTTGTTGAAGTTGAGAAGCATTGTTTTGAGGTAAGACTGCTGCTGCTTTCCGTGATCCCAAGATGATTTTCATGTCTAAATTTTAGGAACCGCGGCAAGAAATCTGCAAGGGAGTCATTGTCTCTGACCAGGACATCTTGACAGCAGCCCACTGCTTGGCCGGGGTTAATGGGATTGAAGATATCAGCGTCATCCTTGGTAAGCCAAATTCTCCTGAGAGCATGGAGATGGAAAGAACGGGTGGATTTCTAACTGGTGAAAAAAGATTCGACTGCTTTGTTCATCTGCCATTAACAGTAGGTTGTGATGGTATAACACCAGGGGTCCACAGCCCTCAGAATGCAGCCCTGTCCCGGGCCTGTGACCCATTGGGAACCGGGCCGCACAATCTGCGGTTAAGCGCATGAGCGTGCAAATCTGCATTTGTGCAAGCAGCGTCCATGCACGCAAAACCATCTTGTCAGCCAGCCTGTTTCTTGCTGCCATAGAATGGGAGGAAGGAATGAAGGGAAAGATTACATTGCAGCTTTACAACTTCTGTTATCTCCCAGGCCAAGTCTGTTAGCTCTGGTATGCGGTTGCCTAGCTACAAGGGGATTGGTCCAGTGGTGGGATTCAATTTTTTTTACTAATGGTTCTGTGGGCATGGCTAGGGGGCATGGCCAGGGGCATGGCCATGCAACTTGGTGGGCGTGGTTATTTGTTTTGCTTTTTGCAGCAGCACCCTCCCCATATTTTGAGCCTTTTGGGTCTCAGAGAAGCCTCCTGAGGGGGGTGGGCTTTTTGCTCCCAAAAGACTTCCCTGGAGCTCAGAAAGGCAAAAAATGGAGCATAGGTGGGGGAGCATGCACCACTCCCCTGTGTTCTATTTTGGAGCGTTCTGAGCCTCAGGGAAGCCTCCTGGGGGGGTGTTTTTTGCTCCCCAAAGGCTTTCTTTGGGCTCAAAAAGGCAGAAAATGAAGCATAGGAAGGGGGCTCCATTTTTTGCCTTCCTGGACCTCAGGGAAGCCTCCTGGGCAAAGCAGTAAGTAAGCGAGGGGAATCCCGGCACAAATTATCTTAGGAACAGCTGATTGTCAGGAAGGGGAAAAAATACCTTAAGGAGTGACTGGGCAGGCAAGCGCCAGACGGGAGGGACAGGGTGAGTGAGCATCAGTAGGTGGGGCAAGTGAGCGAGCAGTGACCAGGTGACCAGATCGGGGGTGTGGCCAGCCAGAAGGTACTACCTGTTCGGCAACCCATGTCAAATCCTTGCTACCGGTTCGTTTGAACCAGTGCAAACCAGCTGAATACCACCACTGGGTTGGGCTGTATACTGTGTTTGAAGTTGAGGTACTCATGCAGTTTCCCTCTTAGCTTGCTTGAAACCATTTGCTTTCAGTTTGTTCCCAGTTAAAAAAAATAATAACTCCATAGATTTAGAGAAAAGTACACTCTCCACTGTCAACGGTGTTGTTGGTTTGTAGAGCCGGAAAGATTGGGGACCGCTAATTTAACATTTCTGTGGTTCCATTATTATAATGGCCTCCATCATCTGCGAAGGTTTTCAGGAAGTTCACATTTTCTCTCTCTTCTTTAGGAACCACCAACTTTGCAGTAGCTGAAATCCGACACCACCCAGAATACAATAGTCAGAAAGTAAAAAATAAGCACACCCCGGAGTTCTACGATTATGATGTTGCTCTGGTCAAACTCAAAGAAAAGCACCTTCCATCTTTTGCAAGGTGAGCTGAAAGGAGATTAAAGGTCGGAGGATGCTGTAAAGGTCAGGTCCGTTATCAGATGATGTCTCTTGAATGGCACGGTGGCCTAGAGGTGGAGCTCTTGCCTCACAATCAGGAGGCTGTGAGTTTGATCCCAAGGTAGAGGCAGATGTTTCTCTCTCTGAGTACAATGAGAATATATCCGCTGAATATAACTCTGTATTGGCGACAGAAAGGGAATCCAGCCAGTAAACACTCAGCTCCATTCAATTGCCCTGACTCTATCCCACAAGGGATTACGCGGTCATTAAACGACCAACAACAACAACATCAGATGATGTCTCTTTGATTTGCTAATTAAAAAACTGTAAGGGGGCTGAAAAACAGTGCATCTGTGTTCCCTAAGGCAAAAGGTATGGAGTAAAAAAGGTGAGAAAATTCTAGGTTAATACTCTAGAAATAATATGATTCCAGGAACGATGTACTTGGAAAGCAATGGGAGACGAGTGTGCAAGACATTCTGGTTCTAACATGTTCAAAATGTTCTGGAACAAAACATTCTAAGTTATAGAGTTTCGGTCTGTATTTGAACAAAATAAAGCAGTTGATTCCACATAGTTTCTATCACTTTGCCATCAACGTCTCAAAGCAAACATGGATTCTTTTCATTTGCTGCCAATTTGTTGTGAGAATTTCATGGTTTTAATTAAAAATACGATACTTGGCCAATATTTCTGGAGGTTGGGTGGTAGACATCACTTCGTATGGTCTATACTAGAGGTAGTGTATCTGTCCTTGAAGCTATGTTTAACTTCTGGGTATTAAGTGTTCAATAGTATCAACCAGGGTATTCATCTGGATCAATTCTGTGGGTGGGGAGTGCAGTGGTTTACATGGTTAGGATGCAGGGCTGATGATCAGCAGTTTGAGACCCCATGGTGGCCTAAGCTCCTGTCACTTGCTCCAGCTTTTTCTAATCCAACAGTTTTGAAAGCAGGCAATCATGAGTAAATAGATGAGTACACTTCAGGGACATGAAAGAAGCTACTGGAGATATGGGCAACATTGATGTCACCAGCTGATCCTTTCACCATGGTAGTGCTTCTGACACAGAAGTACAATATAGTGGTTTGTGTTGGGAGTGGGTGGCACAGAATTGGCCTGGTTTCCATTCTATGCGTTGGGAGTGGGTGGCACAAAATTGGCCCAGTTTCCTTCCTTCCTGCAGGGCCAGTACCATCAGTGTTGCTTGGGAGTGAGCAGTATTCCGGTGGCTCCTCTATGTGGGGTGCTGCTGCAGGGTTAATAGAGTAGAGTAGAGTAGAGTAGAGTAGAGCAGAGTAGAGTAGAGTAGACTAGAGTAGAGCAGAGCAGAGCAGAGCAGAGTAGAATACAATAAAATACAATAGAATAGAAAAAATAATAGAATAGAATAGAAAATAGTATAGAAAACAGTATAGAATAGAATAGAAAATAGTATAGAAAATAGAATAGAATAAAAATAGAACACAGAATAGAACAGAAAAAATAATAGAATAGAAAATAGTATAGAAAATAGTATGGAATAGAATAGAAAATAATAGAAAATAGAATAGAAAATAGAATGGAATGGAATAGGGATAGAATAGAATACAATAGAATAGAATAGAATTCTTTATTGGCCAGGCATGATTGGACACACAAGGAATTTATTTAATTAATTTGATTAATACTTTCTTGACTCCTATTTAACATCTACATGAAGTTACTAAAATAAGATTGTCTATTGCCATGAGATGAAGATTCAGCACTAGGCTGATGGCACCCAATGATACATCTCTGCATTTAACAAACTAAATGAAGCTGTTGCTGTCTTGTCTTGTTGCCTGGAGGCTGTGGGAGGCTGAATGGGAAAGAATAGGCTTCAAATGAACCAAAGATGGTAAAGTCCCATATCCAAAAGGCTCCAAAATCCAGAACCACTCAGGCAAGACTGAGTGGCTCTGGATTTTGGAGTCTTTTAGATATATGGGACTTTACCATCTTCAGTTCTGGATCATCTCACAACCTATTGATTAAATGCTCTGAAAGAATCCTCCAAGTAGGAATAACAGAACAACAGAGTTGGAAGGGACTTGGTTGGACTGCTAGTCCAACCCCCTGCTCAGGCAGGAAACTCTATACCAGTGGTGAATAACATTTTTGGGCTCCTGTGCCAAAAATTGTGTGCTCGTGTGCCAGCACCCAGAAGGCAATGCGCACCCCCCCTTCGCATGCATGCTCAATACCCACCCATCCATCCCCCACCACCCCCTTACCTGCACTGCACCTCACAGCTGATTTTTGGCTGTTTTGAGGCCTTTTTCAGCCTCCCAGAGGCTTGAGGAAGGCTTCTGCAGTCTTTGCAGGCTGAAAACTAGGTCTGTTTCGTCACTTCTGGTATTTCCGGAAAAACAGGAAATGATGAAACGGGCCTAGTTTTTGGCCTCAGAAGCCTTCCTGAAACCTCTGAGAGGCCAAAAAAGGCCTCAAAATGGCTGAAAATGAGCTGTGAGGCATGCGCAAGCGCAGTGAGGTAAGTTTGCCAGCAGCTTGCGTGCGGCACAAATGGCTCTGCATGCCACCTATGGCACGTGTGCCATAGGTTCGCCATCACAGCTCGATACCATTTCAGGCAAATGATTGTCCAATCTCTTCTTAAAAACCTCCAGTGTTGAAGCACCTACAACTTCTGGAGGCAAATCATTTACAATTATTTGTTCTGTCAGGAAATGTCTTCTTAGTTGTTCCAACCGGAAGCAAAAGAAGCCTTTACTGTTTTGTGCATATCCCTAATTGTATGATGCAGACCCCATCATGGGAGATATTGTAATGATCACTGTCCTTTCTGATAACCCCTTTCCTATAGACCAGTCTGTTTACCGTGCACATTAGAAACCACTCGGATTCTGAGAAAGCCACATCCACAGACCACATGCAAGGATCACGGTAAGAGAAACCTAAGTGTTCAATTCTCAGTCGGCACAACAAACATTTTAGCATTCCTACCAATCAATCAGGAGACCCCATACCATTTCAGGCAAGTGGTTGTCCAGTCACTTCTTAAAAACTCCATGGATGGAGAGCCACAATTTCTGAAGGCAACCTGTTCCACTGGTTAACTGTTCTCACCGTTAGGAAATTTCTCCTTAATTCCAGGTTGCTGGCATTCCGTATTTGTCCATTGGATTCTACGTTTGTCTATTGAAAGCCTAGTTCTTCTCCTCCATCCCTTCCTTATAGATAAACACTCCACTAGCACTCACTTTACGTGTTTTGTTTCTTCTTCTTTTTTTCTAGAGGAAGAACTCCTGTATGTTGGAAATATTCGTTCTCTTTTCATCACCCCCTGTGAATACAGCAGTGGCCAGAAATCTGGATTGCTCCAGAGAAATGTGTGGATCAAGAATGGAGAAAAGGTGCTAACAGGGGACTAACTTTGAGTAAAGGCAACTTACATCATTAGCAGTTCAGAAACAGTAATGGGCTGAATAATAATATTTCAGCAGCAGTAATGGTAAAAGTTCCGCAACAGTAAAAGTTTAGCAACAGTAATGGGCTGAACAATATAATTGCTATTATATATAGGTAATGTTCTGACCAAGGTTCCGAGACCGTAATTATGCACACACTTATTTTAAAAACAAGTCTTGTTTTCTTGCAAAGCTAATTATTTTCTTTTTTTAATTAATAATTTTTATTTTTAAACATAGACAAAACATAAAACCATCTTCCAGTTACATACAGTTGGTTACAATTTTTTTTGTGTTTCATCTCCATAGTCCTCACTTATAATTTGTCTGGGAATTTTTTTCATTCCCAGCTGGTAATGAATCTCAAACAGTCCCTTGAGATAAGCACCCACGTTTCTTTCCTGTGAAGTGCTGCCAATAACAGACGTGTCAAATGAACTAGAGCAAAAACCAACCAAAGTACAAAGAGCTTCAAGAATGAATGTGAACTGAACGAATGACTTTGCTTCCTGCAAAGATTTCATCATCTTTGCCTGTCCTTTATCCCTTATGGGAGGGGCAATCACCTCCCAGCCTTACTCCCGAGTTGCCTCTTTTGTTTCAGCTGCTCTTCCCTTCTAGCAGCTCTGCACACATGCGCACTGGGAACAGGCTTCCCTGGGTCCTCTGCCTCGCTGCTGCCAGACTCCAAAGGCTCTGAAGGCAGCGCCCCACTCTCAGATGGTCCTGGCCCCATCTCTGCATCGAATACAGGACCCTCATCCAAGTCCTCTCCAGACTCTTGGACTGATCTCCTTTCTTCCCCACTGTCTGATTCCACTGCTGCCTGCACAGTCTGCCAGCGAACCACAACAGACAGTTCTTGACCTACGAACATTCATTTAACAACCATTCAGTTACGTCCACCCTGTGAAAAATGTTACTCAGGACCAATCCTCGCACTTAAAGCCATCACAGAGTCCTGTGGTCATGTGATCAAAATTTGAGCACTTGGCAGGTGACATGTATTTCTGATGGTTACAGCACGCCAGGGTCACGTAATCATTGTTTGTGACCTTCCCGGCGGTTTTCCGAACAATCAAAATCAATGAGGAATTCCAGATTCACTTAACAACCACACGATTCGCTTAAAGACCACGGCAAAATAGGTTGTAAAATCAGACTGAATGTCATTACCAAAGGACCTTCTATCCCCAATTATGGTCCTAAGTCAAAAACTACCTACTGTACATTGCAACTTCCTTCTATCAATGTCACATAAGTAACAAATCTATTTTATTTCTTGATTTATTTGATTTATTTGATTTGACAATCACTTACAAGACAATAGGTATAAGTATAAACATGAGTAATTTCCAGACCATCCTTCCCCAGCCTGTCTCCCTCGAGATAGAATAGAATAGAATTCTTTATTGGCCAAGTGTGATTGGACACACAAGAAATTTCTTTTTGGTGCAAATGCTCTCAGTGTACATAAAAGAAAAGATATATTCGGGGTGGAATCCGACCGGTGTAACTGTTCAGTAATTTACCATTTTCTGCATAAGCATGTGAAACTTTTTAGCTGTGCTGCCCGGACAGCTGAGCAGCGCTGCGCGCAAGTGTGCAACATTTGAAAAAGCACTATTTTCCTGCTTTTTCAACCGCAGCTGTGCCACGCAAAGCAGCTGAGGTTGAAAAAGCAGGAAATAAAGGACAGGTAAGAGCCCGGGCGGGCCAGGTGGGCCAAAACAGCAAGCAGACATAGAACTGGTTCTATGTCTGCTGCTGTTTTGGCCCACCTGCCCGCCGGCTCTTCCTGTCGCTTTATTCCTGCTCTCTTTGGTTCTCATGTCTGCTGCTCTTTCAGAGCTCCCGGTTTCTAACAGAGCCGGACAGAACCGTAGAATCCCTCTTGACATGTCGTCAAGAGTCAAGAATCATCAGGTACAAGGCACTTAATGATAGTCATAGGTGGTAACAATAAGCAGTCCAAAATCATACTAAGGAAACAGTCAATATAAAGCCGACAAAGTTTCAGTCATACAGTCACAAGTGGGAGGAGATGGGTGATAAGGAGTGATGAGAAGATTAATAAGTAATAGTAATGCAGACTTTGTAAATAGTTGGACAGTGCTGAGGGAATTATTTGTTTAGCAGAGTGATGGCCTTCAGAAAAAACTGTCCTTGTATCTACAGTAGTTGTTCTTGGTGTGCAGTGCTCTGAGTAATGTTGTTTGAGAGGAAGGAAAGTTGAAACACGTTTTAATATCCACCAGGATGTGAGGGGTCTGCAAATATTTTCACAGCCCTCTTTTTGACTTGTGCAGTATACAGGTCCTCGATTGAAGGCAGGTTGGTAGCAATTGTTTTGTTGCTATTACAAATATGTTGCCACTACAACTATCAGAGTTTTCCGACAACCATCGTAGCTCAGGTTCTGAAGATGCCGGAGTTTGACAGCTTCAGGACCTTCTGGATGTTTCTGGTGTTTAAATCCACGTCTCCATTTCTCTCTTCAGAAAATGGCCTGCAACCTGGATGCTGAGAAAGCAAAACAGTACGAGAAGGTTGCAAATATCTCAGAGATGGTGAGCGAACACTTCCTTTGCACAGGAGGCACAGATCCACGAGTGGACCCCAACGTTTGTTCATGTAAGGAGAATTGGCCCTAAATCTTATTCCTTCTCTTTAGGTCAAGGAAGTATAGGAACTTCCAAAGCAGCAAGTGATCTGGCCCAGCGTTAGATCCCCTTAGGGTCTTCTGCTTGAGTGCCCAAAGCGTGTGAGTGTGTACCTGTACCCATAATGCAATGTGTTTGTGACCTCCCCCGCCCCCTGTGCCTGCATATGACCCCCTCCCAGGCATCCCGTGTCTCTGTGCATGCACACGTGCTCCATTCCCCCCCCCCATGCATGCATGGCAGATACCTAACAATCAGCGGCCTGGCAGGAGGCACATGCACATGCGCAGTGCACCTGATCTGGGGCGACAGCTCGTGTACTGGCAGAGATGGCTCTGCGTGCGACTTCCAGCATACGTGACATAGGTTCGCCATCACGTGATGATATACCAATCCTGACTTTTTTGCGCCTTGATGGGATGGATAAATGTGATCATAGAAAGAACAGAACATAGTAATAGATACATGACATGCTGGAATCCTCACAGAGGTTTTTGAAACCCCGCTTTCTACTCCCTTGAGCTGTGTTGTGGGGGGGGGGGGGATCAGAGANGGGGGGGGGGGGGAATCAGAGAAGGAACATTAACAATTCCATCCCTCCTCATTCATTACTTCAAAGCAGAAGGTAACAGATAACAGATAATCAGCGTTGGGAGGGACCTTGTAGGTCATCTAGTCCAACCCGCAGCCCAAGCAGGAAACCCTATATGCCATTTCTGACAGATGGCAGTCCAATCTCTTCTTGAAAGTCTCAAGTGATGATACTCCCACAACTTCCGAGGGCAAGCGGTTCCATTGGTTGATTGTTCTCACGGTCAGAAAATTTCTCCTTATTTCCAGGTTAAATCTCTCCTTGTTCAAGTTTCCATCCATTATTCCTTGTCTGGCCTTTGGATGCTTTGGAGAATAGTTTGACCCCTTCTTCTCTGTGGCAGCCCCTCAAATATTGGAAGGCTGCTGTCAATGTCTCCCCTGGTCCTTCTCTTCCCTCGAGTAGCCAAGCCCAGTTCCTGTAACCGTTCTTCGTACGTTTTAGTCTCCAGTCCCCTAATCATCCTGGTTGCTCTTCTCTGTACTTCTTCTAGGGTCTCAACATCTTTTTTATAATGTGGTGACCAAAACTTCATAAAATGAGAAACTTTTTTTCATGGTGCCTGACATGTTTGGGGAACTGGCTTCTAGTACACCTGAGTTCAGGGTTAGAGCTTGGCTGTGCCTAGCCAGCTAACTCCTACGCTAAGCTCCTTTCTTCTCTTGATTGCAGATGATTCCGGTGGGCCTCTCCTCATTCAGAGAAGGTTACGTTACGTTCAGGTGAGTGGTGGCTTGAGCTAAATCCAGCCTCTTCTTCTCAGCTAAACAGATCAATATTCCAACCTTCTAACATAACTGGAAGCTTGTTTCCTCAAACCATTCATTAAGGGGGAAATCCTACAGCAAGGGTGTCAAACTCACGTCATCATGGCGGTGTCACATGACGTATGGGGACTTTTTTCCCCTTTTGCCAAACTGGGTGTGGCCAGTGTGTCACGCATCTGGCCCGTAAGCCCGGAGTTTGACAGCCCTGTCCTACAGCATTATTATTTTGGGTCCCAAGAGAATAATGGGCAGCCATATTGGTGGATGAACCAAAATGTTATATAGGTCCTACTTAGCTATTCTTTCTTCTCACTGAAGCAGTGTTTTTCAAACTTGGCAGCTTCAAGAAAGCAATAGCAACAGCACATAGACTTATATACCACTTCACAGTGCTTTATAGCCCTCTCTAAGCAGTTTACAGAGTCAGCACACGGTCCCCAACAATCTAGGTCCTCATTTTACCCATCTCAGAAGGATGGAAGGCTGAGACAACCTTAAGTCTGGTGAGATTCGAACTGCCCAACTACTGGCAGTCAGCAGAAGTAGCCCGCAGTCCTGCATTCTAACCACTGCGTCACCTTGGCTCTTCAATGTGTGGACTTCAATTCCCAGAATTCCCTCACCAGTGTTCCCAAGATTTCTGGAAGTAGGAATTTACTCCAAGGCATTGCCAAGTTTGGAAAAGCACACTGCACCGGGAGTCTCTCAAGATTTACAGCCACAGCTCTTTCTTCATCTTGTCTCTCCTTCTGTAGCTGGGTGTGATCAGCTGGAGCGTGGTTGACACTTGCAAATTCGACAGGTCATTATTGTGCGACTCGGAGCCCATAAAGAAGAAGTCCCCCCCGCATGCCAGAGATTTCCATGTCAACATGTTCAAAATCCTACCTTGGCTCAAGGAGCAATTGGGGACAGAGGTGGAGTTCTTGTAAATTTGCTTTTCTCTTTGCTTTGTTTTAATAAATGGATCAAGCATTTCCCCATCCTTAAAACGGAATGCAATATTTACAATTGTGTATTCAATGCCAGGCAGGGAGGGAGGGAGGGAGGGAGGTGCACACCGACTAATTGTTTTGGCCCTAATTGTGTGACATTTTAAAGCCAGAAACCTGGTTAAATAATGTGTGCTCCAACCCTTAGTAGTGAAACATAAGGAATCCAACCTAGTGCCATCTTGTTGCATGTGGACAGTAACTATCAGAATGTCTCGTCATCATGGTAAAGAGCCATCTTTCTTTTAAAGGTAAAGGTTTCCTCTGTCCAATCGTTTCCAACTCTATAGGGTAGCAGTCATGTCTGTTTCCTAGCTGAGGGAAACAGTGTTGTCTGAAGACACTTTCCATGGTCATGTGGCTGCTGAAGTGCACAGAATGCTGTTGCCTTCCCACCAAAGTGGTACCTATTAATTTACTTGCATTTGCATGCTTTTGAACTGCTAGGTGGACAGAAGCTGGAGCAAGTAACAGGAGCTCACTCAATTTTTTTTATTACTGGTTCTGTGGACATGGCGAGGTGGGTGTGGCCATGTGACCGGGTGGGCGTGGATTTTTTGCAGCAAACAAACCCCCCCCCCCCTTNGTGGATTTTTTGCAGCAAACAAACCCCCCCCCCCATTTTTTGGGCCTTCTGGGCCTCAGGAAAGCCTCTGGGGGGGCGTTTTTGCTCCCAGGAGGCTTCCCTGGAGCCCAGGAAGGAAAAAGAATGGAGCCTGGAAGGGGCGTGCAGCACCACCACCACCCTCTATTTTTGAACTTACCATCAGAACTTTGAATAATCAGTAATTCCCAGGTAGGTCTGTCAGAAGTTTGAATCTACTCGCATTTGCATGCTTTCGAGCGGGAGCAAGGAACAGGAGCTCACCCTAGTGTGTGGCACTCAGGTCTCAAACCTGGGCTGTCAACTTTCCAGCTGACAGTCAATGGAGATTCTCATTTATCCAGGTCATGGTTGTCCCAAAGGTGACAATTGAAGACGTTTTTCTTTGAAGATGTTTCGCTTCTCATCCAAGAGCTGAAGAAGCTTCTTGGATGAGAAGCCAAATGTCTTCAAAGAAAAACCAGAAAGTCCATTTGCCTCTTGAAAAAAGCACCTTTGGGATTTCCAGTTGACATGTTCAACTGGATGGATGGCAGCCAGTTGTAAGATGAGGATTACCTGTAGAATGGCATGATTGAGGGAGGCAATAAAGTAAGGGAGTGGCAGATCTGTGCGTATTTAATGGGCCTTTTTGACTTTCCAGTTCTGGAGGGAGTGGAGGTTGATGCTATAAGGAGAACGGAAGGACGGTTTGCCTATTTCACACAAATATTGGCCTATTTCACACATCAACAACTTGAATCAAGCAAATAATTCCTTTTTTTCAGAAATACCAACAAATGAAAACCGTATGAATTCATGCTTCAGGGGTATCAAACTCGATTTCATTGAGGGCCACGTCAGGGTTGTGTTGGAGCTTTGGAGGCCCAGGGGGTATGGCTGGAGGGCAGTGTGGATAGGGGACGTGGCCAGTCAAGGTCACTCATCAAGGCTCCATTTTCGGCCATGACAGCTTCCGACAGCCTTCTGCCAGCAAAAATGGAGCTCCACAAGGCATCCCCGAGCTCCATTTTTGCTGGCAGACACCATGGGCCGGTCCTTCACTGTTTCCAGGGCAGCCTTGCAGGCTGAATCTAAACACCCTACCGGCTGGATCTGGCCCACAGGTTTTGGGTTTGAGACCTCTGCTATAGTTCATTAAAATGTCATGACAGGAATCAAAATCTTGATTGTGATGGAGGCTTACGAGCAAATATTCCTACCTTGATAGGCATCAATCATTTCATAAATTCATTCCCAAGCTATAATGAAGGGCTTCCAATCCTAATGCAGCTTTATTGTCTATTTTTCCCATGAGACATACACAACATAAAAAAAAAAATCATTCAATGTTTGTGAGCTGCCAGATTTACTGCTGCAAAACACTGGAAGACAACAGCACATGTTGTAAGCAGATCCGTAACACTGGTATTTTTGGGATAATGCAACATTACATGCACCACACAGAAAGGAAGGAAGAACTTGTAAGCCAAGGATAGTATGAAATAAGAAAGCATGCAGTTGAAGCTTCCACAAACAGCATTTCCCATATTCTTGTAATTTGCAGACCATCATCCCTTCCCCCAGTAGATTCACACATTACCTTTCGATTTTCAAACTTATCTTTTTCCTCTTGAAGATCCCATCAATTTCATCTGGCTTCATGTCTGTTGATGTTGTTTTTAAGTTTTAATCATGGGTTTAAGTGTTATAAATTTAATGTGATTTTATGCCTTTTTGTTTTTGCTTGAGAATTGCCCAGAGTTGGTTGAAAGATGGGCGGCTGCATAAATGTCTTCAATAAATGTTTGTTTTGTTATTTGATCCTCATTCTTTCTGTCCAATCATTTTAATATCTTTCTTTCATACTAGTCATTCATATTACCTTCAGTAGACATTTCATTCTGCTGGTTCTTGTGTGAAAATACAGATTCAAGTATCCTGTTTCCACTGCTTCCTGTTTCCTTCTCTTATATTTCTGTTTATATCCTGTTTCCTTCTCTTATATTTCTCACAGTTCTTACTTTTGTATTGTGCGCTTGCCTATAAACGTGTTCAATTTTTTCCACATTCTTTTTCAGCAACAGATCACAAATTATAAAAACTTGCTTCTTCATGGATATCTCCTTTTAATAAATATTCTATCAATGCCTAAATACCTGCTCTAGGGTTTTTTTGCCTTCTGTGTATAACTTGCCATTATGTATTCCATTTCCTTCTCAAGCAGAACTTCACATATTTTACATATTTTTGTTCTGTGCCAGCCGAATTCGAGAGCAAACACAGATAAACTCAGAAACTCAAACTTTAATCCACAAATAAACCTCTTTGTAGAAAACAGATGGCTTGCAACCAATTAGTCCAACAAGAAAAACCTTGGCAGAAGTCCTCAAATAAACCAGTCTTTAATCACAGAGTCCTTCGAACATTTTTGCCTTTTGCAAAGGCAAAAACGTTTGAAACCAGGCTTATATTCCCTGGACGGAGGGACCATTAATTAGCATTCTTACTCCCGAGTTGCCTGTGCTGCTCTTCCATGAATCATCCTGCTCTTACTCACACCAAGCACAGGCTCCTTGGAAATGTCTTCCTCATTGCTGCCGGCTAACCACAATTTTATGGCCTTTTGTGTATGTGTGATTGTGTTGATTGTTGAGGGGATCATTTCAGGAAGTAATTTTTTTTAACCTGAATTGTACTGTAAGTAGTTTTTTTTCCCCCTCATCTAGAAGCCATCAACTATCTTTAAATTGTGGTGGAATATAAATATGATAAAGAAACACATAAGTGTGAGGTGGAGGCAGATAAAAAACCACCAAAAGATTCGTTGATCCAAGGAAAACAAGGTTTTATTCACGT
>BHFT01000761.1:133013-195946 GCA_004320025.1 Laticauda laticaudata | reverse complement strand
CACACTGTATGTATATATATGGAAGATGGTTTATGTTTTTATGTTATGTTTGTTCATATTTGTCTTAAAGTCAATAAAAAATTTTTTAATTATTTTGCCACTGTGATTGATAGATTTGTTGTAAAGAGATAGGGTTGCTCGTGTTCCTTATGCCAATAGCTCCAGCTGTTTAATTTGGGTTTCAAGGGCAGTTGATTTATCCTCAAAGGCTTTCCCAAGTTTTCTAAAGCTATTGCTTTGAGTTTCCAGAGAAGTTCTTTTCGGGGGCTGGCAGACACACCTGTTTTAAAACAGAAATCATGTAAGCAAATTCTCCCTGCTTTACAGTGGTCCTCCTGAAGGCAGTCTACCTTTTCCCTATTTATTGGTGTGATCCAAAATTTCTTCCAGCCTTCCTGATGGGATTCTTCAGTGCCTCTATTTCAGTTTCTAAAAGTTGCTGTGCTATGTTGAATATCTATGCTAGATGCTGAGACTCTGGAATGAGTGTGCAGAAGATTAACAAAAATGATTAGGGGGCTGGAGGCTAAAAAGTACAAAGAACAGTTACAAAAACTGAGTATGTCTTGACTAGTGAAAAGGGGATGCGGTGGCTCAGTGGCTAAGATGCTGAGCTTGTCGATCAGAAAGGTCGGCAGTTTGGTGGTTCGAATCCCTAAGGCCACGTAATGGAGCGAGCTCCCGTTACTTGTCCCAGCTTCTGCCAATCTAGCAGTTCAAAAGCATGTAAAAAATGCAAGTGGAAAAATAGGGACCACTGTGGTAGGAAGGTAAGAGCATTCTGTGTGCCTTCGGTGTTTAGTCATGCCAGCCACATGACCACGGAGACGTCTTCAGACAGCGCGGGCTCTTTGGCTTTGTAACAGAGATGAGCACCGCCCCCTAGAGCTGGAAAGGACTAGCACATATGTGCGAGGGGGACCTTTATCTTTACCTTTAGACGAGTGAAAAGGACAGAGGGACACAATAGCAGTATTCTAGTATTTGAGGGGCTGCCACAAGGAAGAGAGGGTCAACTTATTTTCCAAAGCACTAATAGGAAAAGCAAGAAACAATGGATGGAAGAGAAGCAATCTAGAACTAAGAAGAAATTCCCTAACAGTGAGAGCAATTAACTAACCAGTGGAATGCCTTCAGAAATTGTGGGTGTTCCATCATGGTATGCTTTCACAAAGAAACTGGGCAACCATTTGTCTGAAATGATATATTTCAGCTCCAACTCTATTATTCTATGTTCTATCTTGGGATATTGGATTTATGAAAAGCTTTGGGTATGGTTCTCCCAAAGACCTCCAAATATACTTACCAATATGCAATTTGACAGAGGAAGATAAGGACTGGAAAGTGACATTGCAATTACCTTTTGTTTTAATTCTGAACAAATGAAATAGAATTGAACATCTTCTGGGGCCCCCACTTCCTAAGCCTCCAGGAGACATTTAGAGGCCATGTGCAAATCCTGCTCTAAATTACCTTGTTTGTGTTGGGCTTAATGTGATGTATAACCACCAATTATGGTTTAGCGTGCTATGCAACCAGGCCACAGCAGCCGGTTCCACAAACAATATGTTTTTTAAATCCTTTGTCCTGGTATTTTAAGGGAATGGGCTTATGATGAAGCGGTGGATAAATACAGCTGGCAATGACATTTCCTGGACAGGAGAGACACAGGTCACCAGATTATCATCTCCCCTTCTGTGATGAGCTGCCTTACATTTCTATTTACACTGCAGCAAGCCTTACCTAGTGTGCATTTATTCTCTGTTTGGCCTCCACTGATTACTGTCATCCAGATCTCTGGTTTTTTTCTTTGCTGGTCATCAGCTTCCTTTACTCTACTTTTACCTGAAGAATATACTATAGCTGTACTGATCCAGCCCTAAACCCTGAGATACCCCCACTACTGCCCACCAAACCAAGGGAAGAAGGTCCCAGGGCCACTGGGTTCTGCCCTGAAATGCAGGTTGGGGAAGCAACTGTTGCAAGTGATGTATATTTACCCAGGCAAGGGCTGTAACAAAAGGCCAAGGGAAAATACTGGTAGCCCTTGACTCAGAACCGTTCATTTAGTGGCCGTTCAAAGTTAGGCCCTGAAAAAAGTGATGTGATCATTTTTCACACGTATGACCACTGAAGCATCCCCATCGTCACGGTGATCAAAATTCTGACTCATATTTATGACGGTTGCAGTGTCCCGGGATCCCCTTTTGCGACCTTCCGACAAGCAAAATCAATGGGGAAGCCAGATTCACTTAATGACTGTGTTACTGACTTAACAATTGGAGTGACTCACTTAACAAATATGGCAAGAAAGGTCATAAAATGAGGCAAAATTCACTCAACAAATGTCTCCCTTAAGCAACGGAAATTTTGGGCTCAATTGTGGTCATAAGTCACGGATTTACATCCCTTGAGACTTTCAAGAAGAGATTGGACTGCCATCTGTCAGAAATGGTGTAGGATCTCCTACTTGGGCAGGAGGTTGGACTAGATGACCTACAAGGTCCCTTCCAACTCTGATTATCTGTTATTTGTTAAGGATTACCTGTACAGATTCTTGGTGGAAGATATGTTTCACCAACTATCAGCCCCTTTCAAACTCCTGGTGCTTCCCTTACACCTTAGAGACACCTGGCACAGTTCCAGCAAGTATGACCTGAAATCATTTTTAATCACACAGCAATATTTTTCCCTTGGCAGCAGTCCCATGCCACACTGGCATGTAACAGATGGAAAGCGGCTTCACTTTTGGAGGTGACGAGAATAGCTAACCCACCTGGCCATGGCTTGTCACACAATGTGGTGTTGAAGCAAGGAGGGGAACATTGGTGGGATTCACTACCAGTTTTTTTTTTACTACCAGCTCTCACGGGTGTGTAGCAGTCACAAACCACTGATTTTGAGCTTCAAATAGCTGAGGCGTGGCAATCCACTCTGCTGTGCAAATCAGCTGAGCTCAAAACCAAGGCAATAAAGGATAGGAAAGGGCAGGGGTGGGTAAGCGGGGCCAACTGCTCCCAGGAACTACTGGTTTGGTAGAACCGGTGCGAACTGGCAGCATCCTACTGCTGGAGAGGAATGTCCCATCAAAAACAGGAATTAAAACAGTCCCTTCCAAGTTGCTATGAAGGTTTGGTGTTTTTAAATGTCTTCTACCTGCCATCAGTAATCAGTGTATGTGAAGCTTTGTTCCAGAAATGAGCAACTCATTCTGGCCATTCTTTGTGCACTTGGGATCACTCTGCATTGAGGGAAATTGACAGCAAAAGTCTCAGGTTCAGCATACTTTGCCAATTTTAAGATGTGTGTGGACTTCAACTTCCCAAATTCCCCAGCCAGCTGCTACGATACAAAGTTTGAGTTTGAAAAACATTGGTTGAGCATTTTCAATGGGGAACTGTAAAAAAGGAAATAACTATTTTCCTGTGGCACAATGCTGTTCTGCAAGTAAGACTTTGATTCAGTCCCCAGCATTTCCAAGCAGAGCTAGAAAAACTATGTGTACCTTTCATGAGCTGCCATCAGTCCTTGTTGACAGTATTGATGGACTAATGCTGGGCAGAACAATTCTCCTGACAATTTAATTGGATGAAAGAGAAGTTGCTTTAGAATTATCTTTCAAATAGAAGAGAACTTCAGACAGATTTTCATGAGTGCACACACATTTCTTTAGCTTTGAAATGACCAGGATATATCTTTCATTGCACAAGTTGTTTTGTCTGCAGCCTCCTTGGCTTCTTATATGATTTGCTTGCTTGCTTGATTGATTATGCTATTGTGGCAGAAAAAATGGTCTTAGAACATTCTTTAAGGGAAAGGTAAAGATTCCCCTCGCACATACGTGCTAGTTGTTTCCAGCTTTAGGGGGTGGTGCTCATCTCCATTACAAAGCCAAAGAGCCAGCGCTGTCCAAAGACGTCTCTGTGGTCATGTGGCCGGCATAACTAAGTGCTGAAGGTGCACAGAACACTGTTACCTTACCACCAAAGTGGTCCCTATTTTTCTACTTTCATGTTTACATGCTTTCCTGCTAGGTTGGCAGAAGCTGGGAAGTCATGGGAGCTTACTCCATTATGCCTCGCTAGGGATTCAAACCACCAAACTGCCGACCTTTTTGATTGACAAGCTCAGTGTCTTAGCTACTGAGCCACCGCGTCCCCTGAACATTCTTTACTGATGCTGAAAAACATGATAGAGGTCCAGCTGCCTGTTTTGCATAATCCTGTCATACTCAAATGATCTCTTTGACCAGGGGCGTCAAACTGATGTCATCACGGTAGTGTCACATGATGTCTTGGGACTTTCCCCCCCTTCATTAAACTGGGCATGGGCATGATGCATCCAGTCTGCAGGCTGGGAGTTTGACAGTCCTGCCTTAAACAAAGCTTCCTTTGCATCTCTGAACTAAATAAAAGGAAAATATGATTCTTTCCCATGCAGGATAATATTGATTAAGGCAAGAAAGATCCCTCTCCTCTCCCCCCCCCCCNTCCCCCCCCCCCCAGGCAACTTCTTGAAACAAACCCTCTTAAACATGTCATTGTCTTTTAGGAGAAACACCTAATCCCATTAGTGTCTTCCCACTTTTTAGCTGGAGGAAATGGGTTTTTTTTCCACCCTCCAGATAACATGGTTTCCTCAAATAATAGGATAGCTCAAATTGCATGGAATAAGAACAACCTAGTCCATCTCCTAAAATTCCAGGACCCCAAGAGCAGTCAGAGCCTTAAAAACTCCCCCTCTAAAGTTTACGCTATCTATAAAGGGCACTATCTTTCTATGCTCTTGTTCCTCTTCTTCTGTAATCTGGATTCCACAAACCATTGTCTCAATAAAATGAGTATGATCTTCCTTTACACAGCTGTGTTTCATCTTTTGCATATAATAGTGTTATACTACTGGCTGTGCAACTCTGGAGAAAATCCCTCCCAGTGATATTTTTTTCAGTACAGTAACAATTACCTTGAAGAGTGAACCTTGCCTTTGCAAAATTACAGATAGATTTAACTTGCAACATCCATTTGTGCCTAGCTATAAGATTGTCCAGGCCCAAAGGTGCTTTTAATTTTGGAAGCACCTGGACTTTCTTGTTTTTTCTTTTGAAGATGTTTTGCTTCTCATCCAAGAAGGTTCTTCAGCTCTGACAGGATAGAACTGAAGAAGCTTCTTGGATGAGAAACAAAACGTCTTCAAAAGAAAAACCAAGAAAGTTGTTTCCCCCCAAAAAGCATCTTTGAAACAACCATGACCTAGAGGACTAAGAATCTCTACAGACTTTAAGATTGACTAGTTATTTATTTTTTCTTAACCTATAAGATTCTTTCCTTTTCTTACAATTTCAAGTATCAAGTTTTCCATCAGAACAAATAAAATCCTAGATTTTTTTTTCAGCATGGAAAATGGAAAAAATTCTTGCGGCCAGCCAAAGTAACACAGCACAGAATTAGGCTTAGAAAACTTGAGAGAAGAAATCAGAGGAAAGAGAGAGTGGTGATAGATTCTGTATTCAGTCAAGACTAGTGAGTGCCCCTTGGCATAATTCAAAAATAAGACAATGTTTATATAAAAGTACAATAAAAGCATTATTTTTTATTGGAGAAAATACAATAAATTTTCAAACAATGCTGACAGCAGCTAAAGAGAAAAAGTGTATTGTTCTATATATATGTGTGTGTGTGTGTGTGTGTGTGTGTGTATGTGCTGTTCAGCTTCCTTCGGGTATTATCCCACGTCACTGTTAGTGCTTTTAAAGTTCTTGTAGAAGCACGGTCAGCAGAAGCTCATCTGCCATACAGCTTCTGTATTGAGTTCGGTCTAATGGGCAGGAGTCTCACAGCCGTTGGTTTTAAATTTGGACCTCTAGCGCTATTATTGTCGCAGGACTGTTTTTTCTACAATCCTGATGGTGGGATGTCTTGGTCTGTGTTTATTGACTTGGACGTTGTTGTCTTGATACTCGTGTTGGTTTCTTTCTGTTGTTTTGTGGCTTGATTGGGCTGGAACACTGTGTTCCTGTATGGAGGCTTTTCAGTGCAGCTTGGCCTTCACGTGAAAGGACAGCGCTTATGTATCTATTAGGAAGCAGTTTCATCTGGGGCCTGTTGGGGTATGTTTTGAGCTTTGCAGGATTAGTTAAGGGGGAGTCTGTTTGTGCCCAGTGTTTGCCTGGCTTGTGGTGTGGAGATCTTTCTATTTGAGAGTGCAGGCTCTCAAATGATTGACGTTGGTGGATCATCTCTCTCTATTTCTGCTTTCAGGTCTTTTTTTCAACTCTATGGCTTCTCTGATGATTCTGTGGCTGGGGTTTTCTATAGTCGGCTAGGGATTGTTTAGTGCCATTAAGTGAATGTTTGTAGACCTGGGTTGTCATGTTTTCATCGTGTTGGACTAGTGAGGAGTGTGTTCCAGCTTTTTACGCATTTTTTGTGTTCATCCAGCGCTGGAAGTTAACTTATTTCTTCTATTTGGTCCTTCTATCCAATTGTATTGTGGGCCCCCTATGGCACGTGACTGCTACACGGCAGGAACTTCGTATATGCCTTGGTTTTTCCAGGTCAATTTGTTCTTGCGTTTTTAAGGAATGGCTGCTATTTTTTTTGTCTGTCTTTGAAGCGCAGTCTTGATGTGATGCCCGTTGTTGTAGTATCTGTACTGATTTTGTCTGTAGTACCTCTTATGTAGGCAGGTACCTTAAAAACAAATATCTGACCTATTACGGGGACGGAAATACAAATACCAGATCAAAAAGCTATGAGAAGTTTGGAAGTTAAAGATGCAGGATAATACTTATGTACCTGAAAATCCTATGCAGTTGCAGAGACACAATGCAACACCAAACCTGCTGCAAATTAAACATTTTCATCACAGCACAGCAGCTATCGAAATGTTCCTGAAAAAAACAGAAATAGGCTTTACTCAGGAACGAAGTTTCGACAGGTAAAAGATTCCGAATTGGATCAGTCTAAAACAAAGATTTGCTAGCACTATACCTGAATTGGATTTAGCAAAAACATCCACCTTCTACTTTGGCGATAAGATAAACAAAACTTACAACCTTGGAGAGTTGCCAAACTTGAAACCATCTTACAAATAAATGAAAAACTTCTTAAAGAAAAACTAAAGAAATTAGAACATGACAAAAACCCCAACAACTCACAACAACACCCTGAAACAATTAGTATATGAACGTTTTCCAACGAGAAACTCACCAAAACAGGAAAACAGATGTCCCTTAACCATAGGATTCAATTATGCCATGCACCCAAAAAAATCCCCACAAGAATCCATCATATGTGCAGATAGAATCCAGCCTAACCAAAATAATAATACAGATGAAAGCTGACGACAGAATAAGACAATCAGGTTTACAAACATCTTCAGCACAAGCAAACCACCCGAACAATAACTTGCCAAAAAAGATGTAATTCAGAGCGCTTAAAACCCTGAAAAATGATACAGGCATAAAATACTCCCAGCAGACAAGGGAATGCCACACAGTAGTAATGGATAGAAAAGACTACAAAACAAAACAACTTGACCAGACCTCACTTCCAAGACACTTCCACATACAAACTTATAAACACCACAGACCCAACCACATTATCTCGGCAAGACAAAATAACAAGAAGAAAATTATAACCAGCACACATAAGCAAAAAATCTCCA
Source organism: Laticauda laticaudata (assembly GCA_004320025.1). Taxonomy (NCBI): domain Eukaryota; kingdom Metazoa; phylum Chordata; class Lepidosauria; order Squamata; family Elapidae; genus Laticauda; species Laticauda laticaudata. The sequence goes on along the minus strand of BHFT01000761.1, from coordinate 188,281 downwards.
ACAGACGATCATCCCATAGAGAAAAATCTTCTAAAGATGGCCTACCCAAATTATACGGCGCCTCCCAACAAATACACAAAGAGCATAGCCTCTCAGATCCCCATCTTCAAGCCTCAAAGGAGCACCGATTACAAAACCTAGGCTCTAAACCACTTAGCCAAAACAACTACCAGGCCCCATCGCTGAACCAGCAGATTCATATGCTACAAAACTGCATACCACCTTCTTAGAAGATGATCAATTAAGATCTACACGGGAAACAAGCAGGATCTGGCTATGTAAGTTTTGGACCATGGTTTCGACCTATTCACTTCAAGTCCCAATAAAGAAACTCTTGAAATCATCAAAAATAAATACAACCAGCTAAACACTCCATGGAACCGTAACAGAACACTTGCTAACCAACACATATTTCAATGTACAAAGGACAAAGATACAAAGCAATTGAAGCGGAAGGCCCCTAATTGGGATCACAGTGTTCACCCGTCATTGCAAACCTGGTTCATGGAAGAATTCGAATAGAAGCCCTCGGCTAATGACACCCACAAACCCAAACTATGGCTAAGATACATCCGATGACACATTGTTGATTTTGGCCCATGGAAAAAGAAAACCTAAACAATTTCCTAACACACCTGAACAGCACACACCCCAAAAATTCAAGTTTCACCATTGGTAAACGGAAATATAAACAAACAACTACATTCCTAGATGTACTAATCTACAAAAGAAACAGATGGCACACTGGGACACACCGAGTATACCAGAAGAAAAACACACACCAACCGCTACTCTCAACGCCCATCCCACCACCACCAGCACAGATAAATTACGTGGCCAAAACACTAATACACCACGAACCAAATGGCCTGGCAGACAAGACACATTATAAAAGACTGAACTATTGCACCCTGACTAAAGGTGCTGACAGCCAACGGCTTCCACAAAAAACAAAAATCACCAGCTTGATCCAGCAAAAAAATTATACCAAGACATAACAGAGACCTAGGAAGATCAACAGACCTATGGCAACAGCTGTCTTTGCCCTACACAAAGCATGGTACTAAGACAAAATCAGTAGATACTTACAATAAAATACAATAAATTTCTAACAATGCTGACACGCAGCTAAAAAGTGTATTGTTCTTATATATTATATGTGTTGTTGTGTTGTGTGGTTTCTATTGTGTGTGCTGCCTGTGTGTATGTGCAGTTCAGTTCCTTCGGGTATTTATTCCAACGGTCATTGTACGTGCTTTTAAATTCTGTGCAATGGTTTCAGCAGAATCTCATCTGCCATCATCACGCTTCTGTATTGAGTTTGTATGTGGAGGTCAGGGCGTCTCACAGCCCTTGGTTTTAAATTTGAGGCTAGACCTATTATTGTGGCAGGAATGTTTTTTTTTCTACATCCTGATTGGGTGGGAATCCTTGGTCTGTTGTTTATTGGACTTTCTTGGAGTTATGTTTGATTGGTGTTTCGGTTTTCTTCTGTTTGTTTTGTGGCTTTTGCATTGGCTGGCAACACTGTGTTCCTTGTAATTGGAAGCTTTCATGAAGCTTGGCTCCGACGCTGAAAGGCGGCTATTATTCTATTATGGAAGCTAGTTTCATCTGGGTGCCGTGTTGGGTGTTGCATGATCTGCATATGCAGAGCGTACCATATTTGCCATAGATGATACATCGCACTGTATGATATTCATGTGTTTGAATTGGAGTACTCCAAGTCCAAGAAACACAACCCCAAGACTTCCCAACCAATCAGGATTAAGAAAAAAACCATTCCTGCCACAAATAAAGTAGGCTAGCCCTTCAAATTTAAAAACCAACGGCCTGTTTTGATTGGCCCTGACCCACCATACCAAACTCCATACACGAAGCCTGATGATTCCAGCCCAAGCACATAGATATCTGCGGAAACGTTTTCGCTACAACTTTACAAAGCACGTACAATGCGTATGGGATCAATTAACCGAAGGAAGTTCAACACAGCATCACATGTAAGTACCCCACGAAAGCTTAAAAAAACAAATTCTACTAGATATATAAATTAATATATACTAATATATATATAAAAACTAGAGAAGCATCAGCGTGCACATCTGCCAAGATCTCAGGCACCTTGCTTCATATTGTTGAAGGAACTTGCTTTAAAATATTTAAAATGCAATCTGTAAACGATGTAAGCTCGTTTACCCTCATTTTTCAAAGTCATAATGTACTGTCAAAGCTTAGGAGCTGATCTTCGCAGCGAGCTGAAATACAGAGGGAAAAACGCCAACCCTTACAACATAGGAATTCCACACGCAAAATTATGGAGTTATGAAATGTTCTTTATGTGGGTGTCAGTGTTTCTCGAGAGCAGTGAATCTGACCTTCCAGCTGGTTAGTTAAGCGGATTATACCAAATAGACTCATTTACAGGAAAAATATTATTAGAAATAAGGAAGCCTTCGGCCACAGCCTACCAGAGGCTTAGGAAGCTGCTCTCTCTCTCTCTCTCTCTCTCGTGTTTATGTGGAAAGGCAGGAAGGATTGACTCCAGAAATGGTAATCTTTAGCCTCAAAAAACTATTGCGGCTAGGAAAAGTCTTGGGAGTTGTCACAGTCTACCACATCTTAAAGTGCTGACGGTTGAGCAATGCTGCCTTTACAGAAAGAGCAGTCGCACGGTAAAGAAAGGTCAGGGTGTAAAATCTATAATCCTTTCTCGTGGTTCGTGGCGTTATGAGAGAGAGAGGAAGAGCTTTGGTCCTATCTCTGGATTTGGGGACGCCAATCAAAACTCCCCCTGTAAAGCGTGAGGATCTGCCCTTTTGAAAGATCTTTCCCCATGCCACGCAAAGTTTCAGAACATTGAATTTCACTGACATATTGCAAACTGTAGCAATTGCCTGTCCTGCTACCGGATTTCACCTGAATATTATGGCCAGTTTTACTGGGACTTTTCTCTAGTTCCCACAAATGGCTATTCAGTAAGGTACTATTCTTGTGACATTTACAGCACTGCAATGCATCAGTTGTGTCAATCATAATGGGACTGTAAACAACATACTTACCTCCACCAATCTGCAGGTGATGCTAGAAAAGACTATGGACTTTATTTTTTTTAACCATTTGCAGGTAATTATGTTTTGCTCTGTTTGCTGCTAGCATGTATTATATACATATATCGAGCCCAGTATTTTTACCTGTAGGAACAGCAGCTTGAATTCCCACTATCCAATCATTTTTTGTTTCAGTTTCATAATGGCCCTCAGATATGTTCTTCAAACTTGGAAGGTTTTTTTTCCCCAGCTTTACATAAGTTAGATGACACATTCTCCACAGCCTAATTTTCTTCAAATGATAATCTCTGTAAGTTTTATAATGCTGGGTTCCGCTAATTGTTTTCAAGCAATTAGGGAAACACCACAACATATTTGAAGGAAAATTGCGATGAGAACAACAGTACCACATTTGTTGGCAGCAGGCAACCCTGGTGCGTTTAGAATTTTCTGCTGCGATATTACTTCAAGGAAGGGCTCGTCCACCACAAATTACTGTCTTGTGCCTTGACATGGCTCGTGGAATTTACTATGGAACTGGATTTGTATCCTTACCTACTTGGATATTATTCCGACTATTTTTCAAGAACTTTCTAAAACATAATCACCAGATATATGCAGAGGGGATAATCTCTTATGTTTCCAAAGGCTGCAATTGAACACTTTTAAGTCCGGAGTGAGGTCTGGACTATATCATGCAGAATGCGGCAAATCTGTCAGCCCTTGCAGGTAAGGTTCAGGTTAAATGGCCTGTCACAATAGGCCGACGGATGCAAAAAAGTATGTAAAACACAGCGGACGATGAGAAATTTTCATCCGTTGTTATCCGCCTCTCAAAAAAGTGCCCCAAATTTGCATACAAACAGAGCGGACGAACAACGGAAAGAAATCGGATGGGGACCCGGAGGCGTAGCCAGGATGTAAAAGCGGGGATGCTCCCATGGAAGACGTAAGCGGATGGAAGGCAGATGACACATCTGCCAGGGCTTCCGGGGGAGCACAGCGAAGCGGACACGCAGCAGAAGGAACGGATGCATGAGCAAGATGCCTAGCGGATGACGCGGATGCATCACAAGACGCCCCATAGCGGAGTGCCCAAAAGCGCTTCACTGCGCACGCGGGGAGATGCATTTGTCAGCCCCACGGATATAAAAAAGGATTGCAGCTCGCAAGCAGGGTCACACATTCAGAGGAAAACCTGCTCCAGACACATCTCCAGCCAACAACCCATGGGGAAGAAGAGGAAGCCTGTGTCATTTCTTCTGCCAGCCTGGCAAAGAAGGGAACAGGGCCACCATCCCAACCCCCTGGCCCGACTCCTGCTTCTGCTGGGCTTCTGACTTGGCTAGTGCTGACTCTGCTAGCTTGCTGGGGGCTTCTGCTGGTGCTGGCTCCTGGTGCTGCTGCTTCTCGCTGGTGCTTAACTCTGCTGGCGCTGCTCCTGGTGCTGGCTGCTTCTGCTGGTGCTTACCTCTGCTGGCACTGCTCCTGGTGCTGTTGCTTCTGCTGGGCTTACTCTGCTTGGGCTGCTCCTGATGCTGCTGCGTGCTGCTTGGTGCTCCTGGTGCCTGCTGGTCTGCTGGTGGCTTACTCTTGCTGCATGCTATCCTGTCCTGCTGGTCCTGCTGGTGCTGCTTTTTTGCTGCTGCTGCTTGTTGTTTGCTGCTGCTGGTGGTGCGTGGATGTGGCTTGGAGCAGCCCCTAGAACCTTCAAAAGGCCCCTTGATGAGGGCCCAGAAGGCCCTGCCAGAGGGAGGAAGAAGGCATATGCGAGAACGGGAGAGGAGGCAATATTTCCATCAAAGAGACCTGAGGATGATTGCTCGAATGGACTGGAGTACGAGAACGAGTACTTATGGCAGGAAGGGACACAGGCCATCTATCAAGACACCAAGAGGAAGCAGGCGGCTGGGAGAGAGGAAGGGCGGAGAGCCTGGGCTACACTTCGGGAAATCCTCCTCGTGGCGTGGTGGAAGCACATGCACACCTGGTGACGGAAGCTGCACCCTTAAAGAAGTTCTGCGCCAGCCGCGGTCAAGCGCTCACCCGAAACTGAGCGGCAGACCTACGTGGCATGGCCAAGTGCAGCTTCTTGGAGGGTGAGATCCACCACCGAGGATGCAGCCCCTCTTTCTTTACCTCTCTCTCAGGCAGCCCACAGACAGCCAGTTCCTCTTCCTGGCCAAGAGTCAGCTCCTATGTCCAGGCAGTATCTGTGGAGCGTCCCACGCACGGAGACCCCCTGTCAGCTGCACCTCCCGTTGGCAGAAGCGCGTGGAGACCCCCCTGATGCAGTGGGAGCAAGGAGAGCGGATACTGACCACCCAAAGACCAAAACCATTATCCACCCCAGCTCCAAACCTCAACAGAAAGCAAGGAAAGAGGCAAGACCGTAGGGACAGAGCCACACTGTCTGCTGGAGATCAGCGGGACACTATCAAAACAGCGTAGATCTCCTCTCTCAGCTGGTACACACCGACATACATCCTCAAACCGCAAGCCCTTCCTCACCTACGTCAACCAGAAGCCTCATGGACATGTCCGAATCCCAGTACCAGGTGATAAAGGAGAGGGATCACCAGGTCTTTCTACAACAAACCCTCAGGTCCCAGCTGAACCTGCTCCGACGCAGTCCAGTCTGCTCCTCCACCCCAGGTGATGTCACAGCCCTATCCAAGGCCTTTCCACAGGCCCTCACCTAAACAAGGCTAATGGCTAACCAGGCAGTTCAGGGCCACAGTTCAGCCGAACGCCAGCGATGCCACAGATGCCACCACGCCACAGATGACCACCCACGCCACATATGCCATCCCATGCCTCAACCTCGCTCCAGCTGGCAGACCAGGACAGCCCCACTACCACTCCTCCTTCCTCCACCCACACCAAGAGCCTGCCCAGAATGATCTGTCAATCGGTCTTCTGGACTGAACACTCCCAATGTCATGGAGGAAGGGGGCTCTCAACATCCACGGGGGACTGAGCCAGCTCTCTGACAGCTTCCATCCACCACAACCATCCCGTTAGTCCTCTCAGCGCCCACAGCACCCCAATTGCGCCTCAGACCAGCACTCCAGCAGCAGCCACCTCACAGCAACCTGGACCTTCAACCCCTGAGACTATGGGCTCAGAGTGACTGGCAGAAGAGTGCCAGAAGACTGGAGGTTGCTACTCTAGTTGACCTTTATTCCTTGCATGGGACACTGTTACTTGGGTCATTTTGCTTTTACAGTTGTTATTAATAAAGTTTATCTTTGCTTCCACACACTTGCCTTCAGTTCTTTTAGTCCAATTAAAAGTCTTTAGGTTGGGAAACTTTTAAGAAATGCGTTTAAGCCTTTGCATTGCTTGTGGATGCGGTTAGGATACCTGTGGGATGGGTAATAGCTGTGGGATGGGTTAGATAGCAGTTGGATAGATAAACCTCCAGTGCAAGCATAGTGGGACTGATATGGTCCACCTCCCAGTAGCCACACCTATGGCCCTTTATTAATCAATACAATTTAATCATTCATCAAAACATTTCAAACATAAACACAACTCTTTATTAAATTGCCCTGTCTGAGGCAACTCAACATACATGGCACAAATCTCATCAGTGTGATGAGACAGGCTAAGGAAGCATCATGTAATCAGGCACCATCTGTCTGCCACCCTCCACTGCTCCAGCTGGGGAAAGTTGCACCAGTCTTTGTTTCAGGAGGTTTGCGGCTTGCTTGATTCCCTTCACGTTGAAGCTCTGTTTGGCCTATGCACATCCAAGTATCTATTCAGGTTTCGCCCTTTGCCTCCATTCCCCAGGCTGCATGTCCCCATTGCCTTGTTGGCGCCCACGAGCCTGTGCCGTCTTTGCAACACTGGGTGCGCGTGCCGCATGAGATTGTGCAGGATGCAGCAAGGCCTTTCCACGAATGCTCCTCACGGTTCTCTGGCGAAATTGCGGCAGTGGTGCTGAGAAGTAACCTGGAACCTGGTTGCGCCAGGATGCCAAAGCGTTCTCCAACCAAACCTGCCTTGCCCTGGACAGCCTAGAGTTGAAGATCCTCTCTTCACGGGTGACGGGCATCCGGAAGTGTAGGCCTTCATGAGGTAGGTTCTGAGGGAGAAGGCGTTCATCCCCCACGATGAAGTAGGCCACATCTTGGTCGTGTGTCGTAGGGGCAGGGGCGTCTGATCTGGGAAGCCCATGGAATGAGGCTTGCGTTTCCAGCCCCTCCTTGAGGGACTGTGTTGTATACCTGGGCATCTGAAGCTGACCGTTGCCTGAAAGCATCGATGTACATGAAACTTGTAGTCAGCATCAAACCATGCCAAGAGGATGATACTGAGAAGCCTTTGTAGTTTGTGATTAGGGACCCTGAGTTGGCGCTGAGTTTTGCAGACCACGTGCTTGCCATCTGTATGGCATCAACCGGAGTGTGGGGGAAAGTTCCACTTCTAGCCATACACTGCCTCTGCAACTTTCTTCCAGCCTTTCTTCAGTGGATGGCGGCACGGAGGAGCTCCTCAAGGCTGATTCTTCTATGATGCCGCCTCGCCACACTTCTCTGACCACAATTGCTGATGGTGTTGTGTGGCACCCTCCAGGCATACTGCAATGCTTCCTGTACGCTGGTCCCTGAGGTCAGGTGGCGAGAGTACAGGTGGCCACCTTCAGCCCAGGCGGTTCCAGGCTGGGCCGGAAGTCGGTGTGCCTTTGCGTCAGCCTGGGGTCTCAGTCCCGCCCGTCCACAAGCTTCGTCAAACATGGCTGGCGCATCCTGCATGAAAGTTCTGAATGCACGAGGGTCTTCGTTCCTTCAGCTCCACCATCAGCTTGTTATTACAGTCCGTACTCGGCTCTTCTTCGCAATGCCAGTTCGGACCCAACACTTCTTGGACGCCTCCTTTCTTCACGTAAACAGGTGAAAGAGCCTTGTAGAGCGCTTCGTACTCTTGTTAGAACAAGGGCGGCTACCAAAAAAAGGAGTGTGTGATGAATCCGATGGGTGGAGATGACTGGATTGTAGGAAGAGCAAGAGCCAACGATGAAGCTGAAGAGGTCTGCACTGCAGGGCTGCTGACTGAAGTGAGATGCAGGTGATGTTCTCCCCCTTTTAGTAGGAAATATAGGTTTTCCGCTAGGTTTGTCCTTTTGCATCCTCTAGACATCCTGCCAGGACATCCTAAAGAAAAAAAATTATCCGAGATTACGTCCCCTATAACGAACGTTTTTCCGTTTTAATGCTTTATATGTGAGCTGCAATCCGCTTTCATCCTTTTACGATCCGTGCTACTAATTGCTGCGTGTCGTTCTGCGTTCCGTTTCGCTTCCTCCCTGGTCCATTTTTCCGCTGAGCAGATGTAAGATGATCGCGGACATGCCGCAGCGGTATGCCTAGGCGGATACAGCGCGACGTAGCTGTAACGGATGTGAACGGACGTATTAACGGGATTGTTCCCCGTTTGCATAGCGATGTATAAACGGATGCCGTTGATACGTTTACCGTGCTCCAAAAGTTTTGTGCAGCTCAAAACTTTCTGAGCAGATGAAATCTCAGTAGACGGATGCTGGACGGATAGAGAGGATGAAAAACGGACGCAGTGAGTACAGAACAGATGCATCACGTTAACCAGCAGATGGCAAGTGTTTCTCTCCGTTTTACATCCTCTTTCTATCCGTTGGTGCTGTGTGACATGGGCTTAAGGAACCGCTACTGCAGGGATTCCAGAAATGCTGTTGTATTGGTCTTGGGAAGGGGTATCCAACCTTGGCAATTTTAAGACTTGGGGATTTCAACCCCCAGAATCTCCTCATGCTGGCTGAGGAATTCTAAGAATTGAAGTCCACAAGCCTTAATGTTTCCAAGGTTGAACACTCCTGGCCTAGGGTAATATTAACAGTAGCTTGAAAGCCTGTCTAAAATCTTCCCTGCCCTCTTTTTAAGGATAACAAAATTAAGGCAGAGCTCTTCTGAATCTCTTTCTTATACTTCCTACTTTCCCAGTGCAGCTATTTTCCCTCTCCTTGTTCCGTCTCATAGCCCAAGCTAAATTCTTCTACAGCATGGGAAGATTTTGGAAGGGGGAAGGAGAATTTCTCCCTTCCACAGGTTTCTCTCAAAATGGCAGGAGCGAAAGATGTCTCCCTTTCAGGAATCATCAGAAGGGAGAAATAGATAAGAGCAATAGCCATAGCACTTATACCGCTTCATAGTGTTTTACAGCCCTCTCTAAGCGGCTTACAGAGTCTGCATATTGCCCCCAACAACCTCATTTTACCAACCTTGGAAGGATGGAAGCCTGTGCCAACCTCAAACTCCGGAGTTAGCTTGCAATATTGCATTCTAACCACTGTGCCACCATGGCTTCACATGATGCTACTAATCCAGCACATATGATACACAAGTTTCTGTATTTAAGGGACCAGAGAATTTCCTTTCTTGCTTTCTTCAAAAGGTAGTGAAATCTACAGATATAAATTATCTCTATGGATGGAACTGGATTGGTTGTACAAAAGCCAATTATTGCACTGTGTACAATAATTTAGAGATGATGCTAGTCCTGGTGACATATCCACCTTAAAGCGATGAGGAATACTATCATCTGTTTTCAGTCAGAGTCATCTCTAGTGCTAGCAAAAAAAGGGGGATTTGAGAGCCACAGACTGCACTGCACATCACCCCACGTTTAGTGCTATCTGTGAACCCCTCACTACTGGTCCTAGTTGATTATATAGGCTTTAATACCAAAAAATATCCATAAATATGGCTTTCTAGGCAGTTTTGTTGGTTATCTGGTTCCAAAGAGAAGAAAATGGGTGACAATATGCTTCTTACGCCCTCTGGCTATGTTTGCTGCTCTATCTCAGGACAACAGTATACAAAAAACAAGTAACTAAAACCAACCCTGAACCTTTCATAAATGTCAGCTATATATAAATGTTGGTATGTCAAAAAATAAATCCTTCACTTTTAAATCACTTGCTTCAAGATGTATTGAGATGCTCAATTCACATTAAAGAAGTGTCACAAGTTTCTCACATTTATATAGTTTTATGTATTCAATAATGTATTTTCTGTTTGACTTTGGAAACGCTAAAAAGGAAAAAACATAGGGATTAGACATAGATTCTTCTTCAGGGAATGAAACTGCTGAGGAGAAAATGTGGGTAGAATTTCGGTCTGCCTTAGCTTGGATAATTGATGACAACTATTAAACAAGGAACAACATACGTGTTTCCCTGCCACCCCCAAAAGTTGGTTTGCAGTATCAGTTGCATATTGTGAAGTTATATTTTTACACACATATTAAAATCAGGCACATTGCACTTACTTATAGTCGTTCAATGCAGGCATTATACAAATACAGCACTATCACAGAATATACGGTATATTGATGGCCAAAATCAGGGAAGAGGTAAATGTTAGTCCTAACATTACTTAACACAGTACATAGTTAAAACTAAAGTGTGGGAAAGGAACATCTCATTAGATCACAGTTACCATTAATAGTTCCAAAGTGAGATGTGAGCCTACCCAAAAATAAGGACGAAATTTAGGGCAACTGTATTTGGTTTGCAACTTTCCAGATAACCGCTAGATGGCAGCAGATATCTTCAATATTTGTGGAGATTCTCAGTCACCCAGGTCATGGTTGCCCCAAAGGTGCTTTTTCAAGAGGCAATTGTGCTTTCTGGTTTTCTTCAATAGTTTTGTAGCTCAAAAATTGTGATTCTTCTAAAGCCCACAAGTAGAATAACCGGGGACAGGCATTTCGCCTGAATCTACAGATATGATTTTTCTTGAGTTTCACTTGAAATATATCATGAGGCCATTTGCCCACAAAGGCAACATGCTGAAACTCAAAAGGTAATAGTAGATGAAAGGAATGTTTTGTGGCAGCCTCAGACTTCTTCAAGGAGTTTTCACTTGTTGGTAAATGCATGGAGTTGGGGGGGGGGGGCGGTGTCAGCACTCCTGATTAATTGTAAAGACTCTCTTAGAATAATAATATGTATAGACTGCAGATGGCATTAGGCCTTTAATAAATATGCTATTTTGGGCACATATTTTTCCATCTTTGTTTCCTTATAAGGAACTTTGAACAGGCAAAAAGTTTCATACATCTGCAGAGTATCCCCCCAAAGCAGAAAGACTATGCCGTAATACCTTGCAATAGAGCCTAGAACCAGCAGAAAATGGTGGGATTAAGTCTATGAAATAGGCAAGGTTAGAGAACAGGAATCACGAGGTGTAATGGCACGTAGGAGTGATCTTGGGGGACGGGAGGAACAGCTGCAGGCAAGTCAGACAAGAGGCAGCTTGGGCTACAGAAGCAATGGGGGCATGGCAAACCTTCCTTGGTTTTTTGGACAAGGCAAGGAGGAAGAAATGTACTTTCAAACTTGCAAGATTCTGTGAATGTAACTTTACAGTAAAGACAGAGCTAGTACTTCAAGCTAACATTAGGATAATGTAGTTTAATGTGATAGAATATTGCAAGAGAATCTTGAAAACCTGTCAAAGCCCCTATCTACTTCCACTTATATCGAGCTGAAATTGTTTTGAGTTTCTTTCTCACATTTTTCTACTTTCCAAGGACTCAGATACCTTTTCTATAATGACTTAATATTCTCTTTCCCCTTCTGTAACCCACAATCCTTGAGTCAGTTCAATATGGTTACATACACACGAGATTCCAAATTAGACTTTTAAAAGCTAAACCCATGAATCAATCCAATTTGCTTTGTTTGCTGTTAGGGTTTGTTCCTAAAAAGTCAAATTCTTTAAATATTCTGTAAATATCAAATTATCCTCAAGAAACATCTTCCTCAAAAAATAAACTGCCCAAATTTATTATCTATTCTTAAGACTAAACAAGAAGTGCTCCATTCAAAGTCTTGTCTTTCCTGGAGTAGATAATGAATGAGATATGCTGTGAGCATCCATGGAAACTTTCTTCAATGCTTACAAGGCCTTCCTGCCCCATAGGACTTTATATTTTTTTATTTTCCAATTTTTTCCACAAATTAATAATCATTAATGGTAGCCTGGGCTTTGCCCCAAATTCAGCACCACTGCTTTCAATGAAATTTACTTCCAGGTATCTATGTTTAAGATGGCAGTTACACTGATGTAATGAATATCTAATAAATTGAATATTATATAAATTGCCACCTATGCCATTAACAAAAAATGGCTGCAATCTTTAGTGGCCTTTAAGATGTCTTTCTTCATTTCTAATGGACTCACTAATGCGAATAGGATAGCTCCTATTTGCATTAGGGGGAAAAGCTCCTATCTCTAACTTCTCATTCTCTTTTGAGAAACTGGGCCTTTCCAATTACATATATCGTGAATAACTGAGATTGTCACAAGGAATATCTACCAGTAGTGGAAAATTTGAGTAGTTTGGAGAACCGGCAAATACCACCTCTAACTGGCCCTGCCCCCATTTATTCTCTGCCTCCCAAGTCCCAGCTGATCGGCTGGATCTTCTTTGGTTGCCCTGCACAGGAGAACAGAGCTGGAAAGCAGGTTAGTGAGGTGGGGAGGGAATGGGGATTTTGCAGTCTCCTTCCCCTGCCATGCCCACCAAGCCATTCCCACAGAACTGGTAGTAAAAAAATTTGAATCCCACCACTGCTGCACTTACTTTATATCATTCCAAAGAGCACCAAAACAAAATTCACTGCACTTTGGGTAATAATTATTCAGGTTATGCCAACTTTGAAATGTCTTCAGAAGAAGTGCTTTGCATCTTTCACAAACACGTTCTTCTGTTCCTTGTGAAGCCAATAGCCCAGCCCAGCTCCATGAAATTCTTAAAGCAGTCACATTATTTTTAAGGAATCACATGTGCAAAAGCTTCCTGCACCTTCCTCCCCCCCCTTCAGATTCATAAGTAGCTTTAAAAAAAGGAATTTCAATGAAGGGGATACATCTGGATCTTTTTCTAGATAAGTTCTTTAAAGTAAAGGAAGAAATTGGGTGAAAACCATCCACAAACCTGCTTCTAGGTGAATTCTCCCACCCCAAATATAGGGCTGGACAACCTAAGGAGCCCAACCCCATTTTCTGTGCCCTTTGGAGCTGTTTCCAACTACAGCTGAATTTCCTCCCCACAAAAATAGAAATATAAGGATGCCAACCAAGATAACTTCAGCCCAAAATAAAACAAACTTTGCTTCTAGCAACGCTGTGTTTTAACTGTCTCTCTTATATTCTCCCCAGCTGCAATCAATGAGGCAGATCATGGCCGCTTCCTCTCTCATAAGCCAAGTTGTTTCCTTCTCCATTCCTCCCTGTGTGTCCTAGGATGAAGAGGGGATGGGCCTGGTTTTTCCTGACTTCCCAGACAGACTCTGTCTTTTCCCAGCCTGCTCCACAACCTCTGGAGCCACACCTCCATTCCCTGTCGGCTGTTCCTCCTCTCCCTTAAAGTCCAACTCTAACAAGAGCATGACAGCATCCCACCTCTTGTAATGCTCAGTTCACAAGATGCCCTGCTTTAAGGCTTTGTCACCAACTACTGTTTAAGGCCATTAGCAAGTGCTTACAGCCATAGTATAAGATTTGCATGGTCTTCTTTAAACAGATTTCTTGAAAGAGAAAATCAAAAAAGACTGAGTTATTGAAAGTTTGGTAACTGGATACATAACTTAGCACCCTACGTATCTTTTAAGTCAATACTATTGACAGTATTTTCTTGATCTTTCTGCTGATCTCGCTGATGCACCTGAGAAGTAGCTTCTCATTTTCCTGATCAAGGAGGGATACAGTACGTAAATACACTTGCAATATTATCGTAAACTACTTTTGTATTATTGCATTGTATTGTATTGTATTATACAATACAGTACTGTATTACAGTATTTTTCTAAACAGTTTGATCTAGTAATTAAGGTGCCAGGCTAGAAAGCAAGAGGCTATGAGTTCAAGTCCCACCTTAGCCATGAAAGCCAGATGGGTGACTTTGGGCAAGTCACTCTCTCTCAGCCCAACTCACTTCACAGGGTTGTTGTTGTGGGGAGAAAAGGAAGAGGAAAGTGTATTGGATATGTTCACCACCTTGAGTTATTTGTAAAAATAATACAGATGGGAAATAAATAAATAAATAAATAAATAAATAAATAAATAAATAAATAAATCAATCAATAAATCAATAAATCTGTTAACCTTTTCCCAGCTTCTAGAAAGCCCGCAACGCCAACTACCCTTTAGAAAGGGTATTAGCAGCATTAAATATCAAAATTTTATTTATTGTTTTATTTATGATAGCTGATATTGTTCATATGCCATTGAGTTACAGCTGTGGTGGTGGTGATAAAGATGTTGCTTCCCAATTTCCTTTCTTATAGAAAATTCCCTTTTTACCCTTGTTTTTCATTACCACCACTAATTTATGATTTACCATTGAGGGATTATAAAACCATCCAAAAAAGGAACTGAAGAGTTGGTTCAAATACAATTGATTCATTCAAATTTGAAGGTGGCAAAGCTCAGTTTAAAAACCGCAGATGAAAACTCTTGACCTCTGATGATTTTTCTGCTTTTTCTCCTTTCTGCTTTCTGTCCTTCTCATTCATCATGGGCGGTCTTAGTTCTGTGCAGGGCAGGCAAAGCGTGATGTGGAGCAGAAACTGAAAGCTTATTACAAGCTGGGCTTCACTCAAATCAAAATTTTCACTGAACTCACTGGAACAAAATCAAGCCCAAGGTTTTGGGAGAAGCAGTTATGGCTGCATTTTTGCGATCAGCCAGGAACTCAGGTAAAAGGACTACAAAGCCAGTATAAGATATCCAAATCAAACATACCTAAACAGAGCTGTTTACATAATTGTTCTTCTCTTGCTTTTTTGGATGGGGGGAGGAAGGGGGGAGAAAGCCTTTCTCTGGAAGCAAAAGAAATGGATTTTTGCCTGCTGCTCTGTTGATAGCACTCTTTGCTGTGCCTGTGACTGAGCCAAGAATTAAACTCTCGTTTTTCTAAAACATTTGACATCCATTCATTCTAGCATTGATTCTGTAAATGGAATGACAACAAAGGGGAGTTGTTATAAACAAAGATTTGAGATAGTTTCCCCCTGAGTATGCTTTTGCTTTAATTACAGTCTGCCAATATTTGCATGCCATTTGTCAGTAACTTGAATTGAGCTGGTTCCCCCCACCACCTCCGCTTTTCCCCCTTGCTCATTGTTCACAAGAACAATCAGAAAAAGTCCTATGTGGCTCTTTGACGCCACTCTCTGGGTGAAGTGTGTTTCATTTTATATCCGCCTGCAATTGTGATTTAGCCTTCAATATGGAGCTTTGTATTATCTCAGGAGTAAACCCTCTGCATCACAATTGCTTTCTGTTGTTCAGCTGTGACCAGATGGACATCACTGTTCTGAGGATTTGCCAGTATATCACAAATTACTTTTATGCATTTTATAGAAGGCAGAGGTGCTATTCAGCAGGTTCTGACCAGTTCTGGAGAACCGATAGCAGAAATTTTGAGTAGTTCAGACAACCGGCAAATGCCACCTCTGACTGGCCCCGCCACTGTCTATTCTCTGCCTCCCATTGAGTCCCAGCTGATCTGCTGGGTCTTCTTTGGTTGCCCTACACAGGAGAACAGAGCTGGAAAGCAGGTTAGTGAGGTGGGAAAGCAGGTTAGTGGTAGTATTCAGCCGGTTTGCACTAGTTCGGGCAAACCGGTAGCAAGGATTTGGTGTGGGTTGCTGAACTGGTAGTAAGTTCTGGCTGGCCACACCCCTGACCCGGTCACCTGGTCACCGCTGGCTCGCTTGCCCCACCCACCTGACGCTCTCCCCTTAAGCATTTTCTTTTTTTCCCCTCCCAACAATCAGCTGTTCATACGATCAGCTGTGCCGGGATTTCCCTAGCTTGTCTTACTGCTTCACCCAGGAGGATTCCCTGAGGTACAGAAAGGCAAAAAGATGGAGAGGAAGGGCACAGCCCCCTCTCCATTTTTTGCTTTCCTGAGCCCCAAGGGAACCTTCTGGAAGCAAAAACGCCCCACAGGAGGCTCCCCTGAGCCCCAGAAGGCCCAAAAAATGGGTGGGGGGATGGCTGCGAAAAAGCAAAAAAAAAAAANAAAAAAAAAAAAAAAAGCCACACCCAGCTGGTCACATGGCCATGCCCACCATGCCATGCCCACCAAGCTTACCACCAAACCGGTAGTAAGTAGTTTTGAATCCCACCACTGTGGGGAGGGAATGGGGATTTTGCAATAACCTTCCCCTGCCATGCCCACCAAGCCACTCCAGGCCCACCAAGCCATGCCCACAGAACCAGTAATAAAATTTTTTGAATCCCACCGATAGAAGGGTTCAAGTATTGTCTTTTCACTTTAGAAACATGACAACACAGTTGTTTATATTAACAAGAATCTTGTTTATAGAACCTTGAGGTCCAATGAATTTTGTACATATATACTCCTCATGTCACAGGTAGTCCTTGAAGGCTGGCTCCGCTGGTATGGACATGTCCTGAGAGCAGCACCTTCCACTTGTGGCCAAGACTGCCAAGACTAACTCAAGGGCCGGTGACCTTGCGGGCGGCCAAAACAGAGATGGCAAGATACCATCCACAAAGATATGCAAGCTGTGGGCAGCTGACCGTGCAAAGTGACATTTAGTGATCTGAAAAATGGACCCTGCACTTGAAGGAATATGCTAGGAAGAAGAAGAAGATGCCACAGGCAGTCTTCAACTTTAAAAAGTTCATTTAGTGATCGTTCAAAGTTACAATGGCACTAAAAAGAGAGACTTGGTTGCTCAGCAACTGATTCATATTTATGATGGTTGCAGTGTCCCAGGGTTAGAAGTTCACAAAAAGGTCAGCTTTTGTGACCTTCTGACAAGCAAAGTCAATGGGGAAACCAGATCCGCTTAACAACGGTGTTGGTAACTTACCATCTGCAGTGATTCACTTAACAACTGTGGCAAGGAAGATCATAAAATGGGAAAAAAATTCAGTTAACGTCTCACTTAACAACAGAAATTTTGGGCTCAGTTGAGGTTGTAAGTCGAGGACTTACCTATATTCTCTTTCAGAGTAAGCAACATTATGAAAGTGCAGACAAAATAAATTCTTGATTTGAAATAGCTGTAGATATTTACTGCTAACTAATCCTAGTAATCCTTCTACTAATCTGTAGGAGACTAAAGTCCTAAAGTTAAGGACATAAGATAACTATTTCAGCTAATCTTTCCCCAGTTGGTATCTTCCAGATGTATTTGGACTTCAACTTCCATAATTGCCCAGCTAACATGACAAATAGTTTGGGAATCATGGGAATTAATCCAATATATTAGGAAGATATTAGCTTGAGAAAAACTCTAAAGGTGTAAATCAATGTACTCAAAAGATTATTTTAAGTAAAAAAAAATTTATTCTGCTGTCTAAAAAATCAAAACAGCAACTATTACATAACTCTCAATATATCCAGACCCCTCAGATTATGGGTAATGAGTATAATTTTACATATTTTAGAATTAAATCTCCTTATGTTTAATGATCTTCTTAGGTTTTCAGCAATAATCTGTTAGAGCTTAAAACAGAAACCCCTTAAATTTTAGGTCCAGAAGTCAACAAGCACAAAAATTAAAACTTTAAACATATACAGCTCTCAAAGAAGAGCCTCTCCTCCCCCATCAACTGCAGTACAAATGCAACGAGCAAGGTTAAAAATAAAAGCTATGGAAGTGTCTGGCCTCTTCCTAAGTATTAGCTATTCATCCCATACATTCTTTTGCCACATAGTTATATGCAGAGTTGATAGAGAACTGGCAGGCAAGTCCTTTCTGTCTAATAGCCAGGCAGAAACAACTGTTGATCAATCAATATCAGCTTACAGGTAGTCCTTGACTTACAACCACAACTGAGCCCAAACTTTCTGTTGCTAAGCAAGGCTGTTAAGTGAGTTTTGTCCCATTTACAGCTTTGCCACAGTTGTTAAATGAATAATTGCAATTGTTTAGTTGTTTAGTAAGTGAATCTGGTTCCCCATTGATTTTGCTTGTCAGAAGGTTGCAAAAGGAGATCACATGACCCCAGGATGATAAATACATGCCAGTTGCCTAGCATTGAAATTATGATAACGCAACTGTGGGGATGCTACAATGGTCATGTGAAAAGCAGTGATAAATCCCCTTTTTCAGTGCTGTTCTAACTTTGAACAGTCACTGAACAAATGGTTGCAAATTGAGGACTATCTGTACTCTCCTGATGTAGTGGTTAGAATGCAGTACGGCATGTTACTTCTGCTGCCTGTCAGCTGCCTGAAGTTTGGCAGTTTGAATCTCACCCACCCTCCTTAAACCATTAAGATCAATCATCCCAAACAGAACTGATGCTCAGCAGTCAAGAAAATGCAAACCATCCAAGGGGGCATGTTCATCCAGGAGCAGGAAAATGAGACCAAATTTTCCTGAATGAGCTGCGGTGGCTAGAATACAGTCCTGCATTCTGCTTCTGCTAACTGCAATTTGACAGTTCGAATCTCAGCAGGCTCAAGGTTGATTTAGCCTTCCATCCCTCCGAGGTGCGTAAAATGAGGACTCAAAATTGTTGGGGGCAATAGGCTGAGTCTGTAAAACCACCTAGAGAGTACTGTAAAGCAGTATATAGGTTTAAGTGCTAGTGCTAAACATACTTAGGCATCTGCGGGGACGGGAGAACCCAAGAGGCAAAGCTTGGGGTGCCTTATGCGGTGAAACTGCAGTGAACACACTGAGAATACCACAAAACAAAATAAAAAAGGAAGCAACATAATAAAAGAAAGACAATTAGATCCTTTTGAATCCATAAACTTTAACCAGCACAAAACCCCACTTATTTATCCATATAATTATTTAAGCCATCATTTGGGTGTGTCATTTTTTTTCCTGTATCAACTATTATCCAGCTGCCACTTTTTTTCTTTGTCAGTTTTTTTAAAGTTAAGTTTGGAAGAAAAACTTAACGAGCCGCAGCTCATTCAGTTTCATTCATGTTGAAAGGTCCGACTGAGCAACTCCACCAGCTTTGGCTCAAAAGCACATTGTCCTCCCCTCCCCTCCCTCCCCCCCCCCCNCCCCCCCCCCCCGCAAGCAATTGCAAACCTTTTTTCACCAGCCGCTTCTAAGCGGCGCGCTTCGTCATTTCCGGAAGCCTCTCTAGCACAAAAGTCTCTTCTGCCGCCCAACCTCCGGCACCTCCCTCGAAGGGGCTTCGCGCAAGTCACCTCTCCGCCTTCCGGTTAAGGCATCTGTCAATCCACCTCCGCTTGCTGACCTTGAAGCTCGGGGGACTTCCCGCCCCAACGGCCAGTAAAGCTGGTCTCGAAAAAGCCTGTTGTGGGATAAGCGTTATTTGGGGTTCAGGCTGAGGGTTAGCGGGAAAGAGGGAGAGAGAGAGAAAAAAAGACACGCCTCCGTAAAATCTCAAGTCCTGGCAAATTTACTTTCCCCGGGTTTTCTCCGACGGCCTATTTTAATCGGGCGCCTGATTCGGACAGCTATAGCTCCAGAGAGGCCCCTCCCGGTCACGCCTCTTTCTCTTATTACCCACGTGGGCTGGAGACTTCCAGAAAGCCGTAGTCGGTGCTGCGCGTGTTTCTTCTTTCGCTGCTCGGCTTCTTTCCGCGGCCTTCCACTCTCTCTCTCTCTTTCTCTCTCTCGCTGCCGCCATGTTGAGCGCTGCCCGCGTGCTCGTTCTGCGCCGTGGAGGGGGAGTCCCGGGCCCCGCTCAGGTAAGGCTCGCCGAGGGACGGGGAGATGGGGAGGCAGCGGCGGTTGCCGGTTGCTTTCCCGGCAGAAAAGGGGGAGGGAGTCAAGGGCGTTCGGAGGCGTCCCCCCCCCACTTTTTTTCTTTTTTCTTTAAACGGGCCCCCTTTTTTTGTCGATCCTTTTCGCCTTGTTGGCAAGGCGGGGAGGGCCGCCGCCTTTTGGGTTAAGTATTGCGCCGTGACCGACAGTCAGGAGGCCAGAATAATATCGACGGTATCGATGCCCCCCCAAAAAAGAAAGAAAAGAAAAAACAACAACAACAACCCCCCTCCACAAATGGATCTTTTGACGACGGCTCGTTAAAATAACGCTCATCGGGATGCCTCCGGGCACAAATAGAAGGCGGCGGGGTTTGTTTGCTTTCAATATTTGCCTTTCAATATGGAAGGATTTCTTTCATCCCACATGGGCAGTCGCCATGAGGCGATTTCCCATCTCACCCCCCCCCCAATCTTATTCGAGCAGCGCGTCTCCAACCTTGGGCAACTTTAAGCCTGGTGCGGACTTCAACTCCCAGAATTCCCCACCGCTTTTGCTGGGCTGGGAATTCTGGGAGTTGAAGTCCACCAGGCTTTAAAGTTGCCAAGGTTGGAGACGCCTGTTTTTTAGAGAACAATATACATAGAAACGTTTGGCCTTCGGCATTTAGAAAACGGTGGAGCTGCTTCGAGGCCTTCCCCCCCCCCTTCCCTTAGCAACAAGAGTAAAGGATCTTTATCGGTCTGAGATTAAAGGCCTGATGGACTTCTCTCCAAAACACCTGCCAATTCTGCGTGCTTTTCAAAGGAGGAGACTGTAATATCTGTATATAATACATCGTCTGTATAATATAGCCCCTTGAATGCAAGGGGCACTGAATTGCGAGAAGACCCGCATGGATGAAGAAGGAGGATTAGCAACCCCCCCCCCCCCCTTTTGCCATGTGGAAAGGCTGCTGTCCAGCCACCCTTTAGTAAGGAGGGAGCCAGCCACGTGCTCTGCTTGCCACTTTCAGCTGGTGAGAAGCAGCGCCTTGCCTTCAGTGGCCAGAAGGTAGCCGCCTTTCTTGCTTTTCATTAGTAGGCGAATACCATTTTTGTACTTCAAACTCCACTATAAAAAACAGCAAAGTACATTAAGGCAGGCATGTCCAACTCGCTGCATTGCGACCCATGTGGGATCATAAACTTTAAATGTGATTTGTATTGATAGGTGTGTATATCTGTGTATGTATTCAAGCTATGTTCGGGTATTTCCCACGCCATCCATCATGATTGTGCTTTTCCCAAGGTTGTAAGGGCGGGGGGACACGGTTTGGGGGGCAGAATCTCATCTGCCATCATCAGGCTTCTTATTGATAATCACATACATATAAACCCATTGAAAACTTAAAGAAAACCAAATACCATTCAATACACACACATACACTCACACAGATGATTTTAAATTAATGTGCACCCCAAAAACAATTCCCTCTTCACTTAGTGTGGCCCAGCTTGCCAAAAATGTTGGACAGCCACATTAAGATATAAGTGATTTATAGTATAATTTGGATGATGGTGTTGTTTAAAAAAAATCATGTAAGGTGAAAGAGTATTCTATGCCAAACTAACACATCTGAAATTATATCTCGGGCTGTTTAATACAACAGTTAACACAGAGTAGAAATTTTCCTTGAAATGTTTTCTTGGGGTGTGTTTCTTGGATGGAAAGTTTTCAGATCATTCTGATATTGTGTTCTTTATTAATGAGAGTTCCTCTTTAAATGTGTTCACACTTGTTTTTATTTCTAGGGACTGCACACCAGCAGGTTTTGTACTGCATCTTTTACTATAAGCAATTTTACCAATATCCTTTTCCAAAGAGGTGAGGGAAGGATCTTTGTTAACTGAATGTTTTTTTTAAATAGGAATCTCTCCTCAGGGAGAGGCATGTTTGTTGAAGAAGACAACATTATCAATAAGAATGCAAGTGTCATACAGTAAGTTTTAATTAAATTTATCAATGTCGGTTAATTGGGTTTTGTTATTTAAGGTCATCTGGACATGGTTTAAGTCAAAATATCCTCAGAACTGTAGACAAGGCAGGAATTATGCGTAAGTAATGAAATTAAAGCTCAAATGATTTCCTTTGTATATTAAAATGAGAATAGTGCTGTTCAGAAAGCTTTGTAAACCTCATAATATGGCTGAACGAGCTTCTAGCTTTCTTTTTTTTTTTAGATGTGGATGAAAAAGCCTGTGAAAACCATGACATTTTCTAAATAATCTGTTCCTACCATATATGCATGATGCTGTTTAGCTTCCCTTCGGGTATTATCCCACGTCATTGTACTCTGTAAAGACAATGACGTGTGGATAATACCCGAAGGAAGCTAAACAGCACACATGTAAGTACCGCGAGAGCTTAAAAAAACAAATATATATATATATATATATTTTATTTGACAGGAATGCAGACCAAAATGTGCATCTTTATATTTTCTTATTAGTTTACACAACTTTTAACCATTATGAAACAAACATTACAAAATATGCATTCAAGAAGAAATTGAAAATCAGTTTCAGTTTTGCTGATGTTGCAGATTTTTGAAATCTTTGGAGATAATATGATGTAAAGGCTCTTTAGTAGTAAATCCATCAACTCTATTAGCTGGTATAAAACCCTGCTCTTTACTGATTACAAGCATTACATTGCAAATATTATTACAAGATTTTAAACTTATTCCCTAGATAATTCAACAGTTTTCTTAAGCATTTTTAAAATTAAATGCCCTAGCCTTCGATGTAACAAGTGAATACATTTCATCATGAGGTTTCTTATTTTCATAAATTGTGTTAGCCACCTTTAACATCATCATTTAACAATATAATTCACCTCTTAAAGATGCAGTAATTCTCTTATTTCTTTTCAATATTTGCAGTTATTCCCCTAAATGTAACTACATATCCTAGTTTAACCAAAATTCTAAACTGAAATTAAAGTTAAACTTAAGTTGTGGTACATATAACATTTTTAATTCTCTTTTATAAAAGAACAATATGCTATACCTTGACCTTTAGCTTTCCAGTTTCCAAGCCATTGGACTACGATATTCTGCGTGTTACTCTGGGACATTGCAGACCAATTTACAAAAGCACAAGGATAATGAAGTTTATAGAGAGTTGCTAAAAAATATGAGTTAAAAATGTAAAGGGTTATAAATTTATTATTTAACCTAAAAGGTGAGAATGTTAGGGATAACATGTTTACCCTAAACTGGTTAGGTAAAATAATAAATAAGTAATCATAGTTTGTATGTTAAAGTGTCTGCAACTTTAACTGTGGGATAGTAATTAAGGGAGTGGTTGTGAAAACACCTTAAAAGAAGCAAGACTGCAGCGTGCTCTCTCTCTGGCTTTGATGATCCTTGATTACTGCCTTGGAAGACTGCATTGCTCGAACGGGAGAGAGAACAAAGGACTGATTTTGTAAGTGAACTGACCTAGGAATTCTACCATGGACTTTGCTAACTGAATATCCCTGAATGGACTGACTAAATGATTACAGACTATTGGACTGTTATTTTGACTATGCTATGAAACTTATAATGAAGTAAACTCTAATTTTTGATAACACAAGCGTATTGTTATTTTTACTGTATGTTAATAAACATACAAGCTTAGCTCACTCATTTATCTGTTGTGACTAACGCTGCACATTCTGTTTAGCTTGTCTCCCTAACCCTGGTTGGGGAACCCAGGCTTAACAATATCAAAAGATTATGGCTCTTGAGCAGAGAGATTACAGTTCTACTTATGAAGCATAAGACAGCAAGCCATCTTAGACTGCTGTGTTTGGGAAATTAGGTCTAATTGGTTAAGAGGGGTTTTGTTTTTTTTAAATCTCAGTCGAATTCTTTAGAAATGAGGGTAAGCACACCATTTACTCTGCAAGTGGAAATAAAACTAGGTGCTAAATTCCTTTTAAGCCTAATTGCCTTACATTTCCCTTTCAGCTCAGAAGCAATCAAAGGAGCAGTTATTGGGATTGATCTTGGCACAACCAACTCATGTGTGGCAGTCATGGAAGGGAAGCAGGCAAAAGTGAGTCAAATCAGATTGATGATCCAACTCAGGATTTTTATATATTTGATTATTGTTGCCCATATCAATGAGTTATTTTTGTCTTATGCAGGTGCTTGAAAATTCAGAAGGTGCCAGAACCACTCCTTCTGTTGTGGCATTTTCTGGTGAGGGAGAGCGATTGGTTGGCATGCCAGCTAAAAGACAGGCAGTAACAAATCCTCACAATACACTCTATGCAACCAAGCGTCTGATTGGGCGGCGATATGATGATTCAGAAGTGCAGAAAGATATGTGAGGACACATTTTGAGGTTTTTTTTAAATTCTAAAAAAATGAACTGCATACCTACATGTATTTGTACCTATTATCCACATTTTTAATGCTTGGGAGTTAAATAATTCCAAAGTTATTGTCAAACTAACTGAAATATGTGAAGTTTCATCTACAATTGTGCTCTGATTTGTTGAGATACTTGCAGGAAGTTGCTAGGAGATTTAAGATTATAATCTGGGTGACATAATGGCATGTATAAACTTCATAATTTTAAGAATTGGGAATGTTCTTTCCTATTTTAGAATCATGGTTTTCGTAAATAGGGTTTGAGTTCTCTGAAAACCAGTCTCTATTTCTAAATCCACATGCTTTCCAAATTTAACCCTAAGTATTGTGGGTGGGAGAACAGAAAGAAACAGTTAACATTGAGATATACTGGCTTGCTATTTCTCCACTAATGGAAAATTTAATATTGGGCTTTAGGGGTAATATTAAAGTAGTAATACATCTGTTAAGATAATACAGTCTGCTAATTTAGATTTTATTTATTTTTTACCAAAGATTGTATTATTGCAGTTCTTTGAAAGTTGTGACTGTTTTAAATAGTAAATATTCCTTTGACTCATACTTTATTTCTGGTATCAGATGGTAGTTTTTTTGTCATGAAATATGTGGGAGATTCCGCAAGAGGCTAAAAGGAAAATATCTGTCTCTCTTCTGAAATCTTTTTTTCCTTAGTCCCTTCTAAAACTTAGTGATGGGGGGGAGGAGTAAAAAAAATCTCTGGGACTAAAAATTGGAATTATTTGTGAAGAGGTTTCCCCTAACCCCTTATTACTAAGGTAAGCAGAAAGTCAGGGCTTGTCATCTGACATGGAGAAGTCCCACCCCCTCTTGATCTGGGATTCTGTGGCCTAAGAAGAACTTTGGCTTAGCCTATAGCTCTGGGATTTCTGCTAATATTCTATTTAATTACTAATCTAAGTTTGCTTGTGATTATGCTTTTCAGGCCAGAGTTAGCTAAGTGTTGCCACAAAATACTATGCTCTAACTTTCTGAAAACTTTTGTTATTTCAGCAAGAATGTCCCTTTTAAAATTGTACGTGCTTCCAATGGTGATGCCTGGGTAGAATCTCACGGAAAGCTCTATTCTCCAAGCCAGATTGGTGCTTTTATTTTAATGAAGATGAAAGAGACTGCAGGTTTGTAAAGCAGAATTTTTTGATTGATCCAACCCAAATAAGTTGCTGATGGGTAAGATGTGATAGGTTTCTTTTGTGCCCTTCAAAACTCACACTTAGATTATTTGGGGGTCCTTTAGTTTGATTTGCAGCAGAAAACAGCCCTGATATATGATTTGTCTAAAGGACGACATGGAGAACTATCAAGTTTTTATGAGGGGTATGGCTTCTTTTCTGCCAATTAGTCTGCTCCATGTTTAAAACACATTGTGGTTCTAATTCCTCTCCAAAGGAGAAGCAAATTCAGAGATTGCACTGGCTAACTTTGATTGATATCCTTCCTATATATTTTGCCTGGGGTAGTTTTTGAGGGCAAAACATTGCAATTAGTATAAAATATTGTTTCCAGGATCCAAGAAGTCTGAAATGCTGGCTACAAATGCTGCCAGCAAGATTCCAGGTCCAATTCTCAGTTTTAAACTTGCTTTTAAAGCCTTAGTACCATGCTTCTGATGTGCTGCTTTTCCTCCATACCAAGGGTCTTCAAACTTGGCCAGTTTAAGACTTGTGGACTTCAACTTCCAGAATTCCTCCTCCAGTCATGTTAGCTCAGGAATTCTCGGAGTTGAAGTCCACAAGTCTTAAAGTTGACAAGTTTGAAGATCCTTGCTCTATAATCCTACCATACCTTAGGGGAATTTTCTAGCACATACGAGAAAAAGATTCTCTCAGGACTAGCCTGAGAATTGGACCCTCTTCTTATTGGCTTGCATGCCTAAGACTTTCGTAAATACTAGTTTTAATTGATTTTGTAATTAAGTTTCAAAAAAACGTTCTATTGGTGCTCACCAATGTGGATGTCAATGTTGCCTTGTTTGCATCTTACTTTTGAAGCCTAACTCTAAAAAGCTGTTAAAATTACATTTAACTTTAGTCAAATGAAATATTAAGCAAATTGTAATACTCTTCCAAGGTCTGTAGTATGTGTACTCATATTTCTACTCAGATTAAAATGTTGAGAATATCTTAATAGTGACCTCTCTTAAAAGTATGCTTTTTCTTCATAGAAAATTACCTAGGACATCCTGCTAAAAATGCTGTTATCACAGTTCCTGCTTATTTCAACGATTCCCAGAGACAGGTATGGTTGCTGAAATTGGGGTTCCATTTCTCTTGGTGGAAGGAGAAAGATCAGTGGTATGTTTATGGTTATTTCCACATATGTTCCCTTATGGAAATATTTTGTTAGATCTCAGAATGCACTGCAGATTGTTTTACTTGACAATATATATTCATTTATTTTCATTTATTCAGTTTCTTTCTACTCTACTTTTTCTTTCAAAAAATTAGTATTCAAGGAAGATGTAACAAAAAAGGGTAAAATTAAAGCTCACTCATTGAGAGCTTAAAAACAGTGTGATGTAAATACTGTATTTCTTGAAAGAAAAGGTGATAAAAAAGCTTTCCACAAAAGAGAATACATTGGGGAGAAAAAAAATCTGTTTCTAATGCAAATTGAACTCAATTATCCCATTTTAGAAATACGGTATATTAAGTTGGAAACCTAGTCTTCAGGCAAATGTTGTAGGAACACATGTCATATTACAATTTGCATCTATAGCAATCCAACTTCATCTCTTAAAAACTTACTTTACATCAGAAGTTTTTATCTAAAATAAACTGCAAGTAATAATCTGTAATTCTTCCCCTTGCAGTCCTTGTATCTGTTCTGGATAATTTTCTAGAATATGTTGAGAATGCATGCGTTGTGGGTAAAGGTGACTGAACAAAGGGTTCTTTTGCACAAGCAAGCATAATTGGATTCACCTCTTTGTGTTGGATTTTCCCTTGATTGAACAAGCAGTACCTAATAGATTGCTGTTTTCTTCAAAGGCCACTAAAGATGCTGGACAGATTGCTGGATTGAATGTTTTGAGAGTTATTAATGAGCCAACAGCTGCAGCTCTAGCTTATGGATTAGATAAGGTTGAAGACAAAGTGTAAGTATAAAATAGTCCCATGCATTTTGCAGTGTTACTTCTGGGAGCGTGCACTTTATTGGTTTATGTTACCTACTGGAACAGCAGATGTGCTGATTCCTTTAGCTGCTTGCTTCAGTGTATAACTTTATATAAAGAGCACTGTTTAAGACCTAGAATGAATGGAAAGGCCTTCAAGTAAATTTTCAGTTGAATTCCTCTATGCTTAACAAACCAAGTGATATACTTTTATCAGAGATAGAAAAAAGTTAAACATATTTGCATACCATTTTCTATGCAGAACTAAGGCCATTGATGCCAAAAGAAAACGATAATGAGATATAAATAGAAACTTCTAAGATCAGTTTATCAGATGCTGTGATAATGGATGAATCTGAAAATCTAAGATTAAATATAGCTCAATAGAACAAATCATGTTGGAAGACTTTAGTATGAACTGAATGTTCTATTAATGTATAGATTTGGTGGTAATTGTATGTCTTTTCCCCCTCTTAGTATTGCAGTTTATGATTTGGGAGGTGGCACATTTGATATTTCTATCTTGGAAATTCAGAAGGGAGTGTTTGAGGTCAAATCAACAAATGGTGACACTTTCTTGGGTGGCGAAGATTTTGACCAGGCCCTGTTGCAGCACATAGTAAAAGAATTCAAAAGAGAAGTAAGCATTTTGTATATTTTAAACTGATTTTCATGGAACTCTTTCAACTGTAAATTTAATTTGAAAAAACTCTGGTACTAATATTCAGAATTAGTGTTTTACTTAACCAAAATATCTTGCTGTTTTTCATCATACTAGTGTATTCAATTTGTTCCATTGTTTACTGCTTATATAATTCAATAGCTATTTTGCAAAGCTAATCTCTGCCTCAAATAATACTTCGAGGTGGCAGTACCAATAAAATAAGAATATTTAATCTTCAGAGCAGTTGACTTCTTTAATGGCCATTCTGTTTTTTTCTTTGGGGTTTCACAAAGATACACAAGAGATTTTTCAAATTTAGATGATTGGTAGCTCAGATGGTACAGTCTTAATCAGTTTTCTAACCTTACTGGAAATGTTTCCTCCTGTGGGTTTTTTTGAGGTTAGAATTCTTTAGACTCTTTAGATGAGATCAAAACTGCCTATTTTGAAATTGGATTAAAACATTCCAGTTAAGCAGATAGTACATTTCTTTAGTATTTCATCCATTTCCTTTTCAAAAGTACTAAAGGAATACAGAAATTACTTTGCAGAAATGTGTTTGTATATTCATTACCATAGATTTCCTTCATGCTGTATGTTTTGTGTCCTTCCCTAGATGTGTTCAGATTGTAATGAAGTAAAGTCAAGACACATATCAGGATATTTTTTGTATCTACACTGTATATCTATATTGAAGTACAGACTCTACCATTATGGATGTTACCTGCATATACTACTGTGTTCCCCCCAAAATAAGACCCACCCTGAAAACAAGCCCTAGCCTGATTTTTTTTGGTGAACCCTATCCCAAAAATAAGCCCAGGGATGGGTGTGATCTGCCAGCCACTTGGCACAGCGCAGATACCTGTAAGTCCAAGCATGGAGGCAGTGGCAGGGGGGAGATAGGCAACCCAGATGTGCTGCCTGGCTCACAGGAGGCTCAGTGAAGTTCTGTATTGAACTTTCATTCTAACGATTAGATTTATTTAGTGTTTAATCAAGACTACATACAAGACAATGAACTTCAACACTTGTCCTTTTCTTTCTAGACAGGGGTCGATCTGACTAAAGATAATATGGCTCTGCAAAGAGTGAGGGAAGCTTCTGAAAAAGCAAAATGTGAACTTTCTTCTTCGGTCCAGGTGAGGAACTGAAAACGAGCTATATTTGGTGGATCCTCCGTGATGGGCTTTTTATGCTGTGGCATCCACATTGTGGAATCTTCTTCCCTCAGAGATGAGATTGACTTCATCACTGCAGAACTTTCAAAAGTCCCTCAAGACCTGGTTATATCAGTAGGCCTTGCGGCCTCAAGAGATAGGAACCATTTGTGAGATGGTTCTATTATTATTAACATCCCTCCATTTTCTTTTTGTTTTGGTTCTGCCTTAATAGTATTTTAATATTTTTAAAATTATTATCTAATAAGTAATGAATATATATATATTATTGGATTATGTCTGTGTGTAATATGTCATGTGTTGTTCATTTGTAGCTGTATTTACCTACTTTTTAAGAACTGCTAAGATTGAGGTGATTAACTGTCCTGATACTCAAAAACCCATAGAACACAAAGATGTTATATTTTTTCACATGACTGTCAATCCTCCTAAAGAAATGAATGTGTTTGTGCATAGAGGTCAATAATAGCACTTAGCAGTAGCACTTATACTTACAAACCACTTCACAGTGCTTTTACAACCCTAAGTAGTTCACAGAGTCAGCATATTGCCCCCAACAATCTGGGTCCTCATTTTAACCACCTCAGAAAGGCTGAGTGAACCTTGAGCCAGGTGAGATTCGATCTGCTAAATTGCAGGCAGCAGAGTATCCTGCAGTACTGCACTCTAACCTCTTTCTAAACTGAAAATGGAAAGGTTCCCTTGGAAGATATGCAGATTCTGTCCCTCATTATCTTACAGGGTCTTCCTGATGATATGTCAAGTGATATACCTGGACCCAATTGATACTTTGAGATTGAAACTATTTGACAGAAAAGCTTGCAATTTCCAACCTATTTATTAAAATTGACTCCATTTTAACCATATATCAACCACTGAATTGACTGTTTTTGAGACGTGTTGTAATACTGTAGACAAAATACAAAACTTCAAAATATTAAAAAGAACTATTTGGAGATATATGGCAGAAAAGGTAACTCCCTCATGGTTTTACTTACTATCTTGTACTCAAAGAAAAATTGAAAACTGATGGCAGTCATGGGTGAGATGGTATTGTGGTTTTCCTACAATAAATGCTTTGATTTTGAGTTCTGAAAAATATACTGATAAAAAAAATAATTCAATAAAATATACTGAATTAGGAATTATTCCCACGGAGACTTATATAAATGAACCACAACAAAAGAAAACATTCTGGACAATTAATTGGCTTTCTAAAGAAACTTTCTACCTGGGGGCTCCCATATCCATTAAGGACAGTAATCCTTTGCAAGATCTGAAGGACCAATCTGGGAATAATGTGTCCTGGAGAAAATCAAATAGTTGCATCATAGAATACTTTTCAAATAAGTATTGTTCTAATTCTCGTTGTTGCTACTTGTTGCTAATGATTGTTAATTTTGTATTGCAGACTGACATTAACTTGCCGTACCTTACAATGGATGCCTCAGGACCAAAACATTTGAATATGAAGCTGTCTCGATCTCAGTTTGAGGGGATTGTGGCCGATCTGATTAAAAGGACAATTGCACCTTGTCAAAAAGCCATGCAAGATGCTGAAGTTAGCAAGAGTGACATCGGAGAAGTTATCTTGGTTGGTGGCATGACTAGAATGCCAAAGGTACAATCATTCCCCTTTGACTTGTTGTACTTGAAGATCCTGTCATTACAGTCTGATCAAGTGTTCTTTGGACTGTGCTTTGCTTGCTTTTTTTTTTCAAACCAGCAAAAATAAAGATGTGTTAATCAGTAGGGGTGGCTGTGTAGAACTAACCTTAACCCTTTATATGGGATATTCTGCTGTTTTTGCAGAATTGCTGTTATCCTTTTTAAATTTGAATAGAGCTTTGATAATGAGTCTGCAGATAGTTCTCAAGATACAAGATGTCAGTTAACGAAAGCTCAAAGTTCCAAGATGATGTTTCAAAGTTATGACGAGTGCAGTGCCCCTAGGGTGGTAATTTGCCCTTACGGCCGACCACAGGGATGCTGCAGTGCCTCTCCCATCCCATCATGACTCCACAGCACTTGCCTGCTCCCCACATACCCATCAATCCTCACAGCTTTTGGAGCTTTCCGGACCTCATGGAAGGAGGGCAGGCCATGTATCTGTGGGCTGCACAGAGGCAACCACCATTTTGTTCCACCTCTTGAGCACTGGGACAAAAATGGTGGCTGCCAGACAAATTCCTTCATTTCGGTGGCTTAACAGAGGGTCTGCTGAATGCTGCAGAAAGCTTCTGCAGGACTCTGCAGGTATCAGTAAGGCAGCAAAACTAAGCAGTTTATTCCCAGGCTGCATGACAGCAACTCAGTGGCAGCAGCCATTTTGTGGGTACAACAAAATGGTTGCTTCCAGTATCATACCATACGGCCACAAAAAGAAGTACAATGGAACCTCGGGTTGCGAACGCATCTGTTTGCAACCAAATTGGGTAGTGAACAAAAAAATCCACCTGGTTTTTGAATCTGGTCACAGTTCAAAAATCAGGTGGCGAACAAAATCAACACAGAAAGATTCCCTTTCCACACCTTTTTTGGGGGAGGGTCCGCACATGCGCAGATGTTCTGGTCACAAACGGATTATGGTCGCGACCCGAGGCTCCCCTGTAATTCCTTCTAGTGCTCTGGAAAGCCTCATAGCTCTTTATAAGTGAGAAGGAGAGTCTTTGACCTGGTGGGGTGGGAATCACTTTTAAGGCCGGGGGGTGGGGGGGTGGGCAAACGGGACTCTGGCAGTTGGAAAAGGCTTGTGGGAAGCCAAGTGGTGGGAAACCGAGCACAAGGCATCTTGCAGGGTAAGGGAGGGCCATAGGGCTAGGCTTCCAAGGACCTCTACCATTGAGGTACCCCTGTTCTCCACTTAAAAACCTGGGCTTTCGTTGGGGAGAGCAGCAACAGGAGGGGTGTTGTAAGTTGAGATGCTTTGCCTAACAATTCTCACAGCATGCATCTATAATGGGTAGGTAGGTTCTATTATGGTTGTATCTTGAGGATTACTTGTACTTCCTTCAGAGATTTTTTTCATTTGTGTGGTTTTTTTTTGTCAGTATATCAGCATTCTATTCAGCATGTAAACTGGAAGATATTTAAAGCATTGAAAGGGATTTATCTATTTGAAGGAGTGGTTATTTTCTTGGGTCTGTGGGAAGGAGCAGTAATATCAATGAAGGAATCTGGATTTTTTTGCAGCTTCTTTGTGTAGCCATCTATTATACTTTTTCATGTGGATTATTTTGTGGACTGGACTAGTGTTATTCTGGGCATTGCTTACTGCAAAGTCAAAGAGTAAACGTTCCACGTCCTGTTTCAGGGCAAATGGTACACTCCTGTAGGATATTACAATGGTCTTGCATAATTGTATATCTCAGCTTCCAAATTCCTTGCGCTTTTCAAGTGCTAAATCCACCTGCCATATTCTATGGTATGTGGCCATTTTTCTGGTGTATTGCTGATAAATATGAATACATCCATACAGGTACAGCAAACTGTACAAGATATGTTTGGGCGTTCTCCGAGTAAAGCAGTCAATCCTGATGAAGCTGTTGCCATTGGCGCAGCCATCCAAGGAGGAGTGTTGGCTGGAGATGTCACTGATGTGCTGTTGTTGGATGTCACTCCACTTTCCTTGGGAATTGAGACTCTAGGTGGAGTTTTCACTAAGCTTATTAATAGGAATACAACTATCCCAACCAAGAAGAGCCAGGTGAGAAGATGTGTTCTTAATTTTTTTCTTAATATCTGAAAGTCATCTAAATTTTGTCATTGCTGCCCCATTCTCTTTCACTAACCATTCTGCCATTATAAATAGGCTTAAACTTGCAAACCATAATTGAGTCCAAAATTTTTGGTCGTAAGTTCAGGTTAAACGTCGAATCACCACATGACCAAACTTGGTTTTACAAGTGTTTTTGTAACAGTTATTAAGCAAGTCACTGTGGTCATTAAGTGAATCACAGTAGATAAGCAAAGCACATAGTTGTTAGTCAAAATTTAGTCTATCCAATGGGCATGTTTTGCCATAAAATGATAAAAGACATTGCAAAAAGTGGATTATATGTCTGCGGGAGGCTGCAACAAGTTGTCAGTCTCCTGAAATGCATTTTTGTGTTTTGGGGTGGTGCAGCACTTGTGACTTCAACTTTTTCTGGCATTTCCTGTGCTTTTCTAACAGTTCATGGAGCAGGTACTGAGGTTCCATTCTGTTCCTAGCAGGAAATTACCTTATCCATATTACTTAGTTATATGATTGTGTTAAGTAGCATTGATGGCCTGAAATGTGCTTTGCTTCCACAGGTATTTTCTACAGCTGCTGATGGGCAGACTCAAGTAGAAATCAAAGTTCATCAGGGTGAACGGGAAATGGCTAGTGACAATAAACTACTTGGCCAGTTCACTTTGGTATGTTGGAATTCTGCTGAATTTATTTTTTAATCTAAAATAATAGTCATGAATGAAAGGAAAATATTTTTTACTTTTCCTATTAAAACACAAAGCTTCTCTAGGATAGGACAGAATATTTGAAAATTCTTCATTTAAATTCCTTTACATTATTAAGTTTGGCAAAGAAACATGGAAACAGATTGCCATAACCTTAATTTGGTTACAGAAGAAAACTCCTGTTATAGAACGTATTGTGATGCTTTTCTGATAATATTTTTCTAATGTAAATTATGGAATCTTGTGCTTGGAAGGCATCGATAGTAAAAAATTTCCTGAACACAATTAGAATTGTAAAGAAATACATAGTGAGTAAAAATAACTTTTGTTTTAGGTTAGTGTGGTTTCTCTTCAAATTTCATAAATCTTCTGCTTTAGTGAATAATAGATTGTACCAGTAAATTCACTCTAGTTTGTTTGGAAAGAAAGAGTTGATTGTACCTTCTCTACACCTTCATTACATCTTCTCTAAGTTAACATCAGTGTACCTTGTGATTCCAGGTTGGGATTCCACCAGCCCCAAGGGGAGTGCCCCAGATTGAGGTAACATTTGACATTGATGCAAATGGAATTGTTCACGTATCCGCAAAAGACAAAGGTACAGGACGAGAACAACAGAGTGAGTACTTGGATTGTTGCTGCTTTAAAGACTAAAGGGCATTGTTGAGAGCCTCTACTATTGCAAAAGCTGGCTAGGAGGATAAATCTAGCAGTGTTTGTTACAGTAAAGTGCCAAAATATAGTAATAATTTATCATTGCATTTTCTGCCACGTTTCCATTTTTCTAGAAATGTTTAATACATAATCTTTTGAGTTTTAGCGCTTGGCCAGAATCAACCTTTGTGTGCTATGATGCAATTATCAACACATCATTCTGAAAAGTGTGTGGAAGATTTTTGACTGAGCACAGCATTGAGGTGTAATTTTGAAATTATAGACAGTGCTCTTAAAGATGGCAACCAAACAATACAAGTACAGTTTAATGACCATTTATTTAGCGACTACTTGAAGTTATAATAGTGCTGAAGAAAGTGACTTATGATAAGTCCTCACACTTAATGTTCATCACAATGTCCCTGCGATCACATATTCAGAATCTGGGCAACCAGCTCACAATTATGATTTCCCTGCAATCATGTGATCACCATTTATAATCTTCCCAGCCATTCTAAACAGCAGGGTCAATGGCAAGAGGTCACGAATCATGGTCACATGGTTACTCAACAATGGTAGGTTATTTACTCAGTGACTGGCAAAAATGGTTGCAAAATTGGGTGCAGCCATACATTGCCTCACTTAATGATTACTCTTCTTAACGATGAATATTATAGTCCTTATTGTCATCATAAGTCAAGGACTACCTGTACATGACATCTAATTTCAAAAGCATATGTCTATGTTAAAATGATAAAGGATATATGAAGTAGGAATTGTTAGCAATATTTTACATACTTTACATTCTACAGTCATAGATTGGCAGGAATATTGTCTAGTACGGTGGTACTTAACCTGTGGTCCACGAGCCCTTAGTGAGCTGTGATGTCACAGGGGGCCCTTGAAGGCTTGAAGAAATGTTTTGATTTAATTCTTGAGTTACATCTTGGGGGGGTTAATGGGCATGGCCCATGACCATAACATTTAAAGGGGGTCCATGGTGAACAAGGGTTAAGAACCACTGGTCTTGTAAAATAGATTTAAGTGGGAGCCCACATTGTTAATGTAGACTGGTTTAGCATTCCCACACTTAATGTTTTTCTGACATAAAATCTTTCCCAGGCATGATTGTGATCCATTAACATGCAATCCTCCTACATATTGCATGTTGAGTTTGTTCAATGATAGCATTCTGTAAAAAGAAAATTCTTTTACCTTCTTATAGTTGTGATCCAGTCATCTGGTGGTCTTAGTAAAGATGATATTGAAAACATGGTAAAAAATGCAGAAAAATATGCAGAAGAAGACAGGCGGAAAAAGGTAATATTGCCAGGATGGTTTCTCGCTTGTTGGCCTTAAATTTATTTCAAATAAAAGTCAGCTATGAGCAGCATGGAGAATAGTTTCTGTGCTAACATCAACTGCACAGCATTTGTACAAAGTAAGAACCATTAGCTTGACTTTTTTAGAATGTTCTTTTTTTAAACAATGAAATACAACAACAACAAAAATATCCTACAACAATAACAGGAAAAAAACCCAATTGTATAGGGAAGAAAGATGTTAAAATAATCCAAAAATGAAAAATGAAATTTTTTTAAAAAGTCCATCAAATCAGGAAAATAAGATTCAATTTATATAAAATTAATCTTGGTCATGCGTGGCATCCCAGAGTCACACTTCCACAAGGTATGGCAAATTTCATGCTTTAGGAATATACTTCGTCATCACATCAAGTTTCTTAACTATAATATTTCTTCCCAAAATGGTATTGATATATATAGTAATTTGAAACCAGAACAAAGCAATATGTAGATAAAATCAAATCATATGACTTAAAGAACCTTCAAATTTCTGATGAATACAATATGAAAAAAATCTAACATCCATCCCTTTGAAATATTCTTTCAGGGGTCTGGAACTGCTTTCACTTCATATATTTCATACAGATGTTGAATGCAACACAAATTACAAACTGGGTTCCTATAGTTACTGCTTTTAAAGAGGAAGGTGTATCTGAATCAGACAAGGAACAGAAGAAATTGGTGCTATTTAGGACAGGATTTTTTTAAACAAAATGGCCAAATTATTACTTATACCAATCAAAAATTCTAATGCCTTCTATAATCAGTGATAAAAAGAAATATATTTACTCCCAAAAAGGAAATTCTTGAAAAATTATTTTCCTTGGTGGCTCTTAATTTCAAAACAGAAAACTCCCCCCTCCCCATTCTGCAGCTACAGAAAAGAAAAACTAATGGTAAAGTTGGTAGTATGCAAACATTTTCATCAATGGAATGTGTGTTTGCCATATTTAACTAGTTTTGTTTTCCCTTTCAAGAGTTCATTCACTGTGCAGGTTAAATAAGTGTCTTGTTGGTAAGAAGGCTAACAAATTTTATATTCTGTCTAACAAAGTTACTGTTTTCTTTAGGAACGTGTTGAAGCTGTAAACATGGCAGAAGGAATAATCCATGACACAGAATCCAAGATGGAAGAATTTAAAGATCAGTTGCCTGCAGATGAAGTAGGTCCATCAAGCTGCTTTTTTATAAAAGGTTTTTTAAAATCTAAAATGAACATGTATGGATGTGTTACATTGCTTGGGCATGTTTTAAGTAAGTCTGTCTTTCTAAATTTTGTAAATGCAACTTAGGAAACTATCATTTGTTAATTCCCCCCATAATGTCCACATTAATAGCTTTTGCAATATTCCTCAGTCACGTAATCACCAGACAGAACATGTTGCCCTATGCCTAACCTGTTTTCCTTCTCCCTCCCCCATATGCAGAGCAGAGAGACTGAAGAGAAAGGTTTACAAGAGAGTAAGCAAGTACACAGTGGGGAATACACATCAAAAGCACAAGCAGTCACAATTGTGCTACCCCAGACAGACCAGTTTATTCCCATTGTGTGCCTTCTTACTTTCTGGTATTCTCTTCTTCAATGAATGTAAAAACAAACATTAATTTCAATCTTGTTAGTTATTCTAGCACTAAGGGGAGCAGTCCAAAGAGTAGTGGGGTGAATAGGAGGCAAACAAAAGTCAGAGATTTGGAACTGATACTCTTTTCAATTTCCAGCCACTATCCTACACCAAGGTGAACATTCCAAAGGGGGAGTTGGGGAAGGAAAGCAGTTTTAGCCACATGATTTCCTACTCAGTGACTGCTTTACTTAGTCTCAATTGTGATTGCTAAATGAAGACTACCTGAAATAAAGCTGAACTTGTGAATTTAGTCTTTAAAATTCTAGCTTGCTTTTTAAATCCCCAAACCATTTTTTTCAAAGAACTGGTTCCTAGTGATTACTATCCTCTATGATACTTGAGCTTTTCTTCATATATATAGAAATCAAATGAACGTATTGCAGACTGTTGAAAAGTAGTACATTGAAGACATCTTATACAAGAATTCCCTGGTTAAGCTAGGGAATTTTCTGTGTGTGGCAATGTTTTGTATTATTATCTTGTGGTATGAATCCCTCTTGTATTCTGCATTGGCATGCAGCCCAGGCTGATCAACTTAATTAGATTAGGCAATATGTTTGCTGCAATTGATACTGCTTCTCCAAGAAAGTAATTTTACAGTTTACCTTTTTGTGAATCATTGAGTAAAAGGAAAATAGCATCTACACACTATAGTGCAACAGATGGACTGCATTAGGCATCTATGCTTTTTCTCTTCAGATTGGAACACCAAGGGGCTTCCATTGTATATTGTTCAAGATGGCTAGATATCCATCTGCTTAGATTTATGAAGGCAGCTGTATTTTTCCAGTCTTTAATCTTGTACCCAAGATGAAGTTGGGAGGAGAGAGAGCCTCCATCCTACAGGCTACATGTGATCTACAAATCTTTCTGATATGGTCAACAGGACAGGAAATAAACCTTGCCTTCTTTGAAACCATCCTCAGTTTTCTGTATATACTAAGATTGGGATTGGGTGGCTTTGTGCTTTTTCTTAAATATGAAGAATGGTGGTTCCTTTCTCTGTCCTGCAGCAGTCCTTGTGTTTCTAGGAGATGACTTTGCATGGTGGCATTTTGTAGGTCAAGAAAAGCTGTTCATGTTTGCTATAAGAGAAAATACTCCTAAAAGGCCCAGAGTTGTCTTTGGTAAATAGGCAGCTTTATAAAATTGATAAATAAAATTCCTTCAAATCATGCACCCAAATATCTTATCTGCAAGATACATCCAAAACCCAACCCAACAATCTTATTATAGACATTACAGCTGAGGGATACTGAAAGTAATTATACTTACATTTTACATTATGTTTTCCCTTTCACATCATTTTCCAACTGTTTGGTACTGGAGTAATCAACAGGAAAAACTAAAAGGGGGCTAGCTTCATATCAGAATATTAGTAGACATAGTGAAGAGTTTTTATTTCTAAAGTCTCCCATTGTGATTATATCTGTGACACTTGACCATCAGTTGTGTGGTCTTCTAAAGTGATATACGTTGATTGTACCTTGCCAACAGTATAGATTATATGCTATTGTTGTATATTCCACTAAAAGCTGCATTTTTTTGGCAATTCCTTTATAGTGCAATAAATTGAAGGAAGAAATTGCAAAAATGCGGGAGTTACTGG
The DNA here is from genome assembly GCA_004320025.1 of Laticauda laticaudata. Taxonomy (NCBI): domain Eukaryota; kingdom Metazoa; phylum Chordata; class Lepidosauria; order Squamata; family Elapidae; genus Laticauda; species Laticauda laticaudata. The sequence continues at coordinate 149,424 of BHFT01000761.1, read as the reverse complement.
CTCGTAAAGATAGTGAAACAGGCGAAAACATCCGGCAGGCAGCAATGTCCCTGCAACAAGCATCCCTGAAACTTTTTGAAATGGCCTACAAAAAGGTAAGAGGAAAACATATAGAAGGATCTGTCTGGGCAGAGAAGGACCCAGCTTCACATCCCAGAAATATATGCCAATGACCTTGAAAAGGAGCAGCTAAATGAATGAAGTGTAAACACAGCCAATCCTTCTGGACTAAACTATTGATAATTTAGTAATTATATCTGAAATTTTCCCTAAGAACCTAAGCTTGGATTAACAAACTTTAATTCTGCCTCCATTATCTTAATCATCAGTTAATGTGTCTGATTTTGACTCAGTATGCTGTATAAGCCCATCTCCTGTGCAAACCTACCCAGTAATTTATTCAGCAAATCACATTTAACAATTCTTAGAATAAATTTTTATTTTGTTGCTGTGTAAGATTCCGCACCACATGGCAAGACACATAAATCATACCACAGAATAAGCATTTTAGTTTTTGCACATTGTTTTTTCTCTATTCTGTGCAGTGAGTTATACATTTTCAGTGTATACTGCCAGGAGTGGAAGCGCGTATAGAACCTTTTGCTGGGAAAATAAGAGCCATAGCATTAGATTAATGCTCTAATAACATTTATTGTACATTAATGACATTAATTAACTGGCTTGCATATGTTCACAGATTTTACATGTCTTCAGTTTCATAAAAATATCTGTTTTGGACAGTTGCATGTCATTCAAAGTAAAAACAACAGTTTTTCTTTTTCAGCATGAGAGTTAAGAATGCAGTACTGAACATTAATGTATTTGGTCCCTGTGGTCTTGAGGCATCTGTATCTCTCTAGATCTTGCTGGTGCAACTCCCAACATCCTATTTTAGGCATTACTCTTCACCTTGCATTTAAATCAGTTGTCAGATGTTAACTAAAGTATTAAAACTCCCATTGATCATCAAGTTTGAATTCTGTTTCAAGAATGTAGAATGTTTCTGCGATAGTAGTATCACAATATCAAAAATGCAGATTTCTTCATTCTGTTGTTAGAGGATCCCAAACATAACACTCTTCAGAAAATAATGTTGATTGGGGTGATTCTTCCCACATTCTGAGTTATTCCTTAGGGAAGAACACACCCAAATCAATACCGTGCTTTTTTCTCTTCACAGATGGCATCAGAGCGAGAGAGTTCTGGAAGTTCACAAGGCTCTGATTCACATGATTCAGGGAGCTCCGGGGATCAGAAGGAGGAAAAGCAGTAAATTGCAGTCTTGTGTAGACTGGAACAGAAAGAGGACACTATTCCACAGCTTCATAGCCAAAGGGCTTTCCTGAGCAGCTGTGGACTGATTTATGTCTTACTGTGTTTTTGCAGTATTCTAAACATACTTTTTGAAATGTACAAATTTAGTCAAATTGCTACCTGATTAAAAAAATTAATGCAAGGTAACTTTTAGAGGCCAGTGACAGTTTTCACTGAGAATTCCTGGCAATCTTTCTTCTGAGCAGAAGGAATTGGCATGTTTAATTTGAAGGTCTAGAAACCATGTCTCAAATCAGAGTGGGAGTAGGATTCATCATTGCTGAATTGTGAATTCCATCCTTAATAACGGAATCTCCTCTGGAAACAGGTTTCTGCTTCTGGGAAGAGATGATATTGGGACCTGTGGTCATCAGCTGACAATTGACTTGGGAAAGTATATGCAGATCTACACTTTAGCTTTAATATAAAAAATGTGACTTATTTTAATATAGTGGCAACCACAAGACAACATGGATACTCCGTGCATTGTTTTTGTAGGCTTTCTGCTCTGTCCAATGTCTTTTTCCTTGCAAGAAATCTGATTCCCTATTAATAAATTGTTCTCAGTTGACCAAGTAGTCTGTGTAAAAATTTTGTTTTCCTTGCCCCAGTGGTATTCCTAGACACCATTCCTGCTGTAGACCCAAGTTGCATTTTTTAAAAAAAATTCACAGGTTGTTCCCACAAGTGATAATGTATATGAATGTAATCTTGCAGAATCCAAATAAATAGTTATATTGCACTTTGTGCTTCTTTGGTACTCTCCTTATCAAAAAAGACACAAATTGGGATTTATTTCACCTCAAGGTGTGTCTCAAAAAGCATAATTCTTCATTGCTAATCTATACAATTTTGCAAATGTGCTAAAACAAAAAGAATAAAAATTTTGAGCTAATACAACTTGATCTGATAAAAGTTGTATCTGACAACATTCTTTGTGCTGCATTTAAAAGTAGGCATAAAAAGTACACCCATGGGAAGGACAGGAAAACCTGACTGCCAAGAAAGTTGGACATCTTTGTGGAGCAGATGCATGTGTATTTGTGCACTTTCAAATCAGTTTTGACTCCTAGCAATTGCCTGGACAAATCTCTGCAGTTTTCTTGGTAAGGTTTTACTTAGAAATGGTTTGTCATTATTGCCTGCTTTTATACAATAGTTTGAATAGTTGCAATAAGGTTTTTGTGTTTTAGTTTTTCATTGGGAGCTTGTTTGTTATAAGATGGGTAGCTATACAAATGTTTAAAATAAACTTGGTGACCCAGCTGTTTTCATATCTAAGTCACTATTAGAACTCATAGTCTCCCAGTTTCTAGCTTGATGCCTTAATCATTGCACTACACCAAACTGGCTTTTCATTACATAGGTCAGGGGTGTCAAGTGACCTATCTTTTTCCCCCTTTGCTAAACTGGGTGGGAGTGCCCGTGATGCATCTGGGCCATGTGTTTGACTCCTCTTAACAACTTCCTTGTTTCGAGACCATTTGAAGTTACAATAGCACCGAGAAAGTAACTTTACAACTGGTCCTTGGATTTATGACTGTTGCACTGTCCCCACTATGATCAAGATTTGGACACCCAACAGCAAGAAACTAGGTCTGTTGGAAGGATCACACAATTACTATTTGCACGCTTCATAGCCAGCTTCTGGCAAGCAGAATGAACAGAGGTCAGAAATAAAATAGGAAGTCATGCGTCACTGATATCTTACTTGATAAGTCTGTCAGTTAGTGACAGCTGCCAGTCATTAAATGAAGACTGCTGCAGCCATGCAGTCCCTAGGTGCTGACTGAAATCTGTGGAATGTAACAAGTAGAAAAAAGCATCACGTTTAAATCTGGTGTGCAGATAACTGCTTAACTTTCGCTTACGTTGCAAGGACCTGTGACTTAAATGGGATCTGGAGCATACCTGAGAGTAGCCAATCTGTTAGACATTCATAAGCCTGAAGTGAGCCCTGGTGGTTTCGTGGTTAGATTGTAGTAGTTCAGGCTAGCTGTCCAGAGTCTGGAATTTGATCCTGAAAGGACTCAAAGCTTGACTTGGCCTTCCATTCTTCCAAGGTTGGTAAAATGAGCCAGATTGTTGCAGGCAATATGTTGACTCTGTAGGCCACTTAATACTGAAAAGCACTATGAAACTGTATTTAAGTCTGTGTTATTGCTGTTATATTGATTAGCAAATTAAAATAGCTAAACATTCCTGTTACCTATGGAGATTCTCCATCATCCAGGTCATGGTTGTTTTCAAAAGACACTTGGACTTTCAATTCTGGCAGAACTGAAGAAGCTTCTTAGAAGTGAGACATTTACAAGGAAAAAAAAAACCAAGAAAACACAGTTGTCTTGAAAAGGAACCATTAGGACAAAAGTTCCCATCTTTAATTCTTCATGGCAAAAGAAATCACATTTCTGATCTGATATAATTTATATACTGTTCCAGATTAAATTTTGTATTTAAAATCTGCTTGGTCTAAATTTCTTGGTTCTGTTATGGTAAATCTGATTTTTAGCTTAATCCTAGTTTAAATTGCATTGTATTGAACATACTTGTCCGCAGATCTTTATTACAGTAAATGTGGCACACCTATTGTGACACGTGGATGGATACACACACACACAAACATAATTCCATGTGCAACAAAGTGCATAATTGGCTTGTGCAAGGCAACTTATTCAGTAAAGAATCTGCATCACAGAGGTAAGGTATTTTTTAGTGAAGCAAAGAAGCAATGCAACATTTAAGAACATTATTACATCTGCTTCTGCTTTCATACATCACGAGGAAGGTTTCTTAGCAGCTTTTTTGTTGTTGGTTCCCCTGGTATTGTTAAAAGGCAATTCAATCCGGGCTATTGTTACTTAAATTGCCTTTCTTCAGGGAAATCCATATTATTTGCAAAACTGATACAATCAAATCCAGTCACTTCTTAAAAGCATTATATACATTATTGATGTAGGATCTTGAGCAGCTCCATGGTAGAGCATTGGGCTTGTTGGCTTCCCTTTTGGAAGCTCATCACTGCCCCATCCTTCTGTCATACAATACTATGGAGACAGAAGAACGACTCAAAATGTCATCAATATAAATGTACGGATGGCCACTGGAATAGTAAGCATCCTGTTGCTTTAGTATTTTGTTCAAAAATCTTGATATAGTATTTCAGCTTCACTCTATGACAGAGCTGTATACAGGAATTGGGGAATCTGATGAAGACTTAACCAAAAAACATGCCAACGATTAGAAAGGCAACCTGAATCTTGTGTATCTGTTCAGTATTTCATTTTTTTTATTGCTTAATGCATAACCATTAAAGTTTGGTGCTTTTAAAGTTTTTAATCTGATAAAATGCTGGATTTTGAAGTTTCATGTTAGCTGATGGAGATTCAGCATATGTAAGATACATGATTTGGAATATTTGTTTTTCATTATTTGTTTTACACTGTAAGAGTAACAGTAAGAAACAGCATTATTTAAATGAGCGCTCCTTTTCCTCTGTCCAATTTAGCTGCTGTGTGTTTGCCTCAAAGTTGAGCAACTTGTGGCTTGTCAGACAACTCTCAACAGTTTGAGCCAGTATCACCCTTATGGGGGATATTGGGAATTGCAGCTCAGTATTTGGAAGGCCACATTGGCCTGCCTGTGACTTAGCTATATGTATATGTATGTTCTGAAAGAGCTGATAGAAAAAAGTTAATAGAGTAACCCAATCATGGTTTTGCCTATGAAGAAAACTGGCTTGATAGTCAATTCTTTGGAAATGCTAAAGTCTTTTTAATGGCAGTTGATTGAACATTATGCTTGGTGATCCCGATTCTGCTTGAACATTATGTGGATGAATGAAATTCAGGATGTGGTAATGTTTAATACTTGGAAGTATTCAAAATAAGTGGAGGAGACCTGGAGAGAACTATAAATAAACTACAAATAAACCAGCAAATTTTACAAATTAACCATATTTATAGGAATGCTGTTGTCATTGTACTTTTTGGAAGCATGTTGCTGACTTCTGTTGAAAAGGATGGATATTGACCTAATCTCACAGTATTCTCCCCAGGGTTCTGGGAGAATCCAGGAATTCAACTTGACAGTTTACTCATGATTAGAGCAAAATTGCAAGATCTTCATTTGTTTCAAAGAGAGAAGTCTGTAATAGGATATTATATGAAATGTATTTATTAATGGGTTCCACACTGATTTTTTTGCATTGAGAGGGATTTTTTTACATATCTCATTTGAAGCCCATTGGATTAGATGGATTTCAGTGTGATGATCCAACAGTTATTATGTGACATCAAGTTGGTGCCAACTTTTAATGACCTTATAGATTTTCTCCATGGTTATCTGTCCTTGCTTATCATTAGGTCATTTACCTAAAATTTTATATAAATTCATGCTACATCCATTAACCTTGATAGCTAAATTAATTATTTGTAACTTCTCAATTTAGTTTGAAGACAGGTTTTTTCCCCTGTTTAAACATAGATCAAAAGGGGAAAAGGACAGAGAGATTTTGTGCCAGATGCTGGAGACTTACTCAGATGAAGAGTATCACATGTTGTCTTGTTTGAGAATTACTGAAAAGCAGTTACTTGGATATTGTTGGAAATACAAAACTGAACAAGGCAAGGAATTGTTATATTTATGATAAGTATTCCTGGAACTGAGTTAACACATCCTATAAAGATTCAGTTCTAGAGCCAAACACCTTAACTATTCTGATTATAGTCTTTCTAGGATCAAGTGTTGGAAAGCTGATAACGGAAATCAGGATCCTGGATGAGCTTCAGTTATGATCTCATGCAGTTCTCATTTTACTAATTCAAAGACTATGTACAGGTAGTTCTTGAATTACAGTCACAATTGACCAATTTCTGTTGCTAAGCAAGACAGTTAAGTTTTGCCCCATTTTACAACTTTTCTTGCCACAGTTATTGCATTATTACAGTTGTTAAGTTAGTAACACAGTTGTAAAGTGAATCTGGCTTCCCCATTGACTTTGTCAGAAGGTTTAACCTTAGACTGTCTACTATTGACCTCACCCCTTTCCTAAGAGGTCTGTAAGAGGCATGCATAAACGCACCAGTGTGCCTACCATCCCTGTCCTTTTTTTATTTTTTATATGTATCCATTTCATGGATTCATAACTATGCTTATACCTATTATCTTGTAAGCTATTGACAAATCAAATAAATAAAGGTTGCAAAAGGGGATCACATGATCCTGAGACACTGCAGCAGTCATAAATATTTGAATTTTGAAGTAAGGATTTAAGAAACAAGTCATACTTGTAACAAATAACTTTAATTGACACGAATAGAAATGTACACTACGATGAAAAAATTGCAAAAATGTTAAGAACATGTTTCTTTTTTAAATATATTCCTTTTTTGGAAACTTTCAATAAACATTATGAAGAAAAATATTTGAATTTTCATCATGTGACCCTGGGGATACTGTGACGGTTGTAATTGTGGAAAGCAGTCATGTCAACTTTTTTCCAACTTTGAGCAGCCACTACATGAAAAGTGGTAAGTTGAGAACTATCTGCAACAGTTTTCTCCAATCAAATCCTATATGTTTAATTATTTCATTGGAAGAAATATCATAGAACAGCTGAAAATGCAATAACTGGTCTTCCTAGCCAACACGTAATCATATTGTTTGGATTCTCATCATGTCCAAGGCTAACATGGGGTTGCCTGAATTAGCCTCCCTGTTACCTGTACATGCCTTCGGTGAACTGAACTTTTTTTTAAATTTTATTTATTTTGTCAAGCGATTATAACAGTGAGTAGCAGCTGTCTCTCCTTTAACCAAGGGCTACGGGACCTGGGCCGCAAGGCTCCAATCCCCAGGATTTTGCTGCTATTAAGTCCTAGTACATATTTTTGTACCCCAAAACTGGTGGCCCAGTTTAATATATTGTAAAAGCCTAAGGGAAAACATCCAACTTCTTATGTTTGCCTTTATTCTTATGTTAATTCAGAATGTCTACAGCTGCAAAGGCTCTCCTTGTCAATAACCCCCCCGCCCGGGCGCTCTGTGGAAAGTTTGGACACCCAGCTTCGCACATTCCCCCCCCAAATGGTGTGCACGTCCCCTTTAAAGAACACGCACTCGGGCGCGAATCACGCCGCGGAGGTAGATCACACGAGAACTGCTTAACCGCCCCGCCTGACCCTTCCAACAAAACTACGCTTCCCGGCATACAGCCTAATATGAGGTGGAGCGGCGGTGGGTGGGCTCCTGCCGTCACGGGCATAATCTACCCAATGAAGAGAAACACTCGGAAGGCACGTAGCCAATGAGAAACAGAGAGGTGGCGAAAAGCTGAAAATCCACCTCCTCGTTTCCTGAATTAAAAAAAAAAAAAGAGAGAGATTGGTGCGGGACCGGAANATTAAAAAAAAAAAAAGAGAGAGATTGGTGCGGGACCGGAAATTATGTCAGAAACCCCATGTGAGGCGATTGCAACACATGCAGCGCGGAGGAGAAGCGAGAGGGAGGGGGAAGAGCAGGAGAGGCGGAGGGGAAAGGAAAGGAAGGAAGAAGCCGGCGAACGACGTCACAAGCGCCGTCGCGAGGAGCCCTTCGTTGCCGTCCGGAGTAGGAAGGAAAGGAGGGGGCGGCGGCGGCGAGGCCTGAGGTGAGCGCGCGCGTCAGGGCGGGAGAGTCACCCCGCCAGTGGGAGGCGGGCGGCGGGCCGCGGTGGTGTTCGCCGCCGCTCTCCTCGGCTGGTGGAACCGAAGGAGCCCGGCTGGCATCGGCTTTAGGATTTTAACGGCTGTTTGCTTCCTCTTTCTCTCCTCCCCTCTCCCTCCCTCCCTTTCCATCCCCTCCAAATTTCTCAATCTTTTTTCCTCGTGGCGTCTCGGCGTCTCGATTCCACCCGCCACGCAGGAGGGGCGGTGGAAGGAAGGAGGAGGAGTAAGAGGAGGAGGAGGCAGGGAGAATGATGGCGGAACGATCCCAAGACGCTGCCAGACAGGCAACGTGAGATCTGGAAGATCAAGAAGCCTGATCAAAGAGCCTCGAGGCGGGCGCGCGGGTAAGGGAGAAGGCGCGAGACCTTGGAGGACGGCCGAGAGATTTTGGCGGCTCACGGGTGGCCCGTTGGTGGGAGGGGGCCTGGTGAGGCGGAGGGGGAAGGAGAAGAGGAGAAGGAACCTATCGGCTGCGCCGAAAAGAGGGGGAGGGGGTCGTTAATGCGTGGATGCCTTCCCCTCCCCCATCCGAAAAACGAAAAAAAAAGAAAAAATCCTCTTCCAGAAAAAAAAAAAAAAAGAAATAAAAGTGAAATAATCGCGGGACAGTTTCCGGGTCTAAGCGTTTTCCCGGCGCTAAGTTGAAACACGAGGCTTACTTTGGGGTGAAGTTAGGACCCTATCAAGTTTCTGGGGAGGGTGCTATGTAGGAGCCCGTGAAGGGCAGCTGTGAAAGAAGCAAGCGGGGGGGGGGGGGCAGAGAGAGAGAGAAAGGCGGTTGTTGCTGCCTTTGGATACTTGGTTTGTGAGGGAGTTTTCCTCTCTTCAGACGGAGCCCCGCTCTCCATTTCGGGACGTGGCCCATTTGCTGTCTGAGGTTAATGACACACACCTGTGGGTGCAGTTTGGACACTTGCAAGTCACAATAAAACTGGCAAAGCCTAGCTGGGGCTCCCATTTCACTTTTACACACACACACACACACACACATATGTTCAGATAGTTTCATTGTGTTTCTCCCCCCCCCCCTCCTTGAAGGATTACTAGCAGGTCTAAGACAGCGGTACTGTTTTAAATGTGAAAGGCATTTGGGGCATTCATTCTGAATCCAGAAAATGAATTTTATAAAAGCCAGTGTATAGAATCACGTATACTCCATGTAAAAGATTGTTTTAAGTCTTTTTCTCCTCATCTCACCTGACATTCCTCTGAATTTCCACTTTATTTTGTCCACAAATTTTGTTGTTATACTCAAAATTTATGGAGCAGCCCAATCTAGTTTTTTATGTCTTTATTTGTCCTTAGTCTTGAATATTTTACTTTCAGTTGCATGCTAGAACTTGCTGGGCAGTCAGTCATCGATGAGAAGAAGGTGGCTTAAAAATAATTACGTGTTCATATAGATAAAGTACAATTTTTAGTTATTAAAGTTAATCCTGTTCCTTTCTTGTTTTCAAAGAACCAGAGGTTGTTTGATGTATGTTGTAGGCACAACAAGTACATAGTGTTTTAGAGTTGGCATGATCACCTAGTGACTTTCCTAAGTTTTTCTTTTCCTAAGATTTTTTCTGTAATTTTCCATCTACTGAAGGAAGTAGGGGAATGTTTCTGGCTTTGTGATAGTTGAGAAAGATAGCTTTTGTTACTATTCTGGCCTGCGTACACAAAGTATTGAAAGTGTGACTGTTTTTACATTTGGTTGAACTAATACACATCTATTCCTTGCAGTTGTGTAGAAGGACAGTGACTCTTCTCATTTGAATGCTAGCTGTGTGAAAGGGAAGTCAGGAAGGTATTAATTCAGTAAATAATTTGAAATAATGGCTTACTAGAAAAATTTATGGACCTCATCAAAAAATAATGTATTAATTCAAGTGACATAGAGACATGTTAATATTGCTGAATCTTTTCCAAGATGCCTATGAAAGTTTAACTGTGTTTTAAGTAATGGAATGAAACTGAAGTTCTGATTGATTTGAGACTGGAATATTCCAGATTGTGCTCTTCTTTTTGGAGTGAGGTGGGGGGAAATTGCTCCAAAAATAAACCCTCCAAAGCAGAAGCCTTTTGGTGTAATCCAGCCCCCACAGTTCTGTTTTATCCAGAATCTTTTCAGGACACTTCAACTCACTTCCTACATATAGGATTTACTTCCAGAACAGCATAGTTTGGATGTTGCATGGAGCATTCTGGAATGTTCTGTTCCTCAGTTGGCGAGTTTTGCTTGTCACTAATATTTGTTTATGTCCCTTATAGATTTGTATGAGATAGGCTTTGGGAAAAGATGCATGAAAAATTCTTGCCTCCTTTGTTTTATTAATGTCTAGTTGTTTATTTATAGTGATTTCCCTGGCTAACAGTTGTTCAATTTAAGGACTGACTTAACTGAAAGTGACCAAAGTTATCTCTATGTTCACTAGAAATTATCAACATTGTTGATGTTTTTTGGTTGATCTTTATTGCTTCTGAATTAAGTACTGTAAATACAAAGAGTCTTCGTGCAAGAGTTCAGTTTCTAACTAATCTATAATATGCATGATTTTCCTTTGGATGTGTTAACCCACTGACTATGATTTCATGTTGGCATAAGAACGAGGCATCTATGGCTTGATCAACAGCCAGTTGAAAAAAATAGCTAAATATAATATATTGCTGTTCAATCAGTGAGAGCAAACTTTCCTTCCCTTAGTTCCCTCTGAGTTTTCCCAAATCAAATCTCATAGGATTTATGAGTAATTGACATTTAGTTATAATTTTGTTGTGTTTGCAATTTACCCGTAATGCTGGGAATGGAAAAAGCAGTTAATTTTTAATCCTTTTTCTCCCTCATGAGCATGTAAATAAGAAATCCCCACTATTTATCTCCAGTTAACTTTCTATAGCTATGTATGTTTACTATCCAACATATGGAAGAAGTGAACATTTGGATTCTTAATACATAAAGTTGGCATTCTAATTCTGTTCAGTCGCAATGGAAGAATGCATATTGTTTTATTTTGAAGCTTTCAATGTATTCTATCTCAATTTCCAAAACTAAGTTTTGTGCAAATATTTTGAATCATTTGAATCCGATCTTTCTATTTAATTGCCAGTATGAGAACTTAAGCATTGGAACTTAAGCAGTTTTTTTAGTACACTTTTTAGTCAGTAAAAGACAGCAAATACAATACAATTCAAAATCCTATCATTGCTAATAATTATATAGTATTGACATTTCTGGAACTAAATAATTTTACATTTAAATAAAATTGCCCAGTAGACAAGAAAACTAATTTTCGAAAACAGTACATTCAGAATATTAATAGGAGTTATGACTTTGTGGGCTAAATGCACTGAAAGACTTGAATTTGTGGCATATCTGGGGACACAGTGTTTTATTGATCTTTCTTGTATAAACTCCATCTTAAAATCACAGTATTTTTTAACTTTTCCTAAAGATCTTGATAGTGTCATTTTTCATGAAAAGCATATAATAAATTCTTTTAAATAGTTCAATACTAATATTAAATAGCTGACATTTCAGTAATAGAAATTTAGCTTTCTCTGAAAAGGATAGGAAATAATAATGTATTCCAGCTGATGAATATTTTGTGTTTGGTGTTTGCTACTGCCCTACTGCAAAACCTGTCACAAAGTGTACATAACATGGGGCTTAGATCTTGGGCAAGCTTTAAACATAGCAGCTGAATGTTAAGTCTTCAGTCTATGTTCTATGTTCATGTGACTCCTTGGAGCTATATGCTTGGGAAAGCTCAAGGCAGATACTAATAATGTTTCAATTTTGCAATTAAAAAAAAGTCATGTGTGGAAATATCAGGAAAGTTGTGCTTTTTAAATTGTGAATTTTTCATATAAAAATTGTTTTAGGTACACTGATTTTAGATTTATGAATGTTTCAGGCAAACAGCATGATAAGCTTGCAACATCTTAACTAAAAATACTTAAAGTTGAATATTCTGTCTTACGAAAAATACTTTTGTTTTCTTACTTTACATTTTCTAGGACCTAAGAAGTTTTTTGGAACATAGATTGTTGCACAGTGATCTCATAACAGGCAGCATTTCTGAGTGGAATATTTTTTTTTATTAAATGAGAGAGTATTATAACTGAGTAGAGATTCCTGCTAATCTGCTTTATAAAATCATTGACTCCAAATAGCTCAAAGCAGTTTTCCGTAATGCTTTAGCTTATATAAGAAAGAGCTCCCCTGTCAACAGTATTTTCTACATCTGTATCCTGAATATCAGATATCTGGCATAGTTGAGGATCTCCAAACCTAGGGATCAGTTAGGAAGAAATGAGAAATAAGGTGGAAAGAGTAAAACTGGTCTACAAGCAAGTACTACTTGTGACAAATCTTTAGGATTTGTCCTAATGAATACGCACATACCTGTAGGTTATAGCTGTATGAGCCTACGGTGATAAGAATTTTGTGGAAAAAATTTAAATTTGAAAACTTTCCAACTGCTTTATAATATTTGTATTTAGTACTTTCCTCTTCTTCCTCAGTGTTATTTATAAATTAATAGGAATCATGTATGAAAGAAAATGGCACAAATTAACTATATGAAATAATGAAAAGGAAATTACATTTGTGAAATTACCAGTATTTTTTTACTATGCTTTATGAACACTTTTTTCCAATCAGTATAGAAACTTTCAATCCTACCTTGAGGCTGCAAAACCAGGAAAACAAGTTTAGATAACAAGTTATTTTGTTATGGAATAATATGGAATGGCTTTGAACTGTTTTGAATCCTAAATTAATCATTTTGGAGTTAAAATTGAGCAAAGCTAGATGGAAAAGTAAATGATTAAGTCTTGAATTTCTGATACTAGTGATTTTTTTAAATTAATTTTTGCCCCCCTATTAGTAGTTAACTTCTACATTTATAAAATGAGGAAAGGTATTACCTTTTAAAAAGAAAAAGCCTACAACTATGGAATCCTCAAAGAGAACTGCAAAAGAGCAAATCATTGCTGCAAGAATAGTTTCTCTACGATCAGATGCTTATTTGCATTTCCTTGTTGCATTTTCCTGTTAATGCAACAATTAAAACATTTTGGATGGAAGAGTATGAGTACTTCATTTGCTTGTTTTCTCTAATTACCCTGCTATTAGTCTTTTTTTTTTTTAAGGAAATGTTAGGAATTTTGTGTGCATACCCACACAACAAAACAGATGTGTGGAGAAAGAAGATAAATTACAAATATTGAAAGTGCTCCTCAATATATGCCAGCATTCATTTTTTAAGAGGATGTTTCATCTGCTTTATAACTTCCCACAAAACTTAATTATTTTGCAAAAAATGCATTAAAAGTACCTGTTTAATCATATTAAGTGTGTTTATTAAGAATGTTTCCTTCAGCTAAGCTTGTTAATAATAAAACATCTAATTTGAATTCTCAGGAATACTCGTCCATCCCAACTCTAAAACCTAATTCCTAAACAATGCAAAGAAACTTCTCCAAAATATTCTGCATTCCTCCAAAATCTCTAAAACAATTAAATTTATGCTGTCATATAATGCTTTCTTGGTGTTGATTTATGGTTGTCCTTCTGGGCCTTGACTTGTTTTTATTAATTATCATAAAACTTCATTGGATTTTTTTTTTGCTGGTGTGAATAACATATAGTTATCAGTAAAGCCCTTTGTATCTTAGATGTCTTTAATTCTCTGATTTTGTTCTGGTCCTGTTATGTCACCCTTTATCCTAAATAATTTGTTGGTGATCTCACCATTTTCTTTCTGGGATCAGTAAAAAGAAAAGCTGTTTTAAATTCTTGACAAGGTCTTTTCTACTTGTATTTTTGTAAAAGGAATATATGACAGGCTGTCAGATGTTAATACTAAGTCTCATCCTCATTTATATAAGTTAAATAAAGCTACTTAACTGACTCACCTCAAGGCCTTTGTTCCTTATTTATTTTCTGGGTTAGTTAATCCATATATCTCATAGTCTATCAAAGAATTTAAATACAAAATAATGCCTGCTGTTTTCATTTACCCAGAGTTGCTTGAGAGCAGCATATAAATTTAATAAGTAAATAAAAATGTAGGATCAAGTCCATCATATCTGTTTCATTAAACAATACAAATGAATTTCCTTCCGTTTGAGGAAGACGCTTGTTGTTTCTGATGCAAGACCCAATGGTAAAAAAGCTTGGTTTAGAAGTTAGTAAAACACTTCACAAGAGAATGTTATTTCAGGTGGCATAGTATAATTATAATAGAATATTTTGGTGCTGTACAAAAATGTGTTCATTTATTTTGCCAACTTAGACCGGCATATCAATGTCATATACGCTTGAAGGAGCAGGATTTAGCAGATGTAATAATTAGTAATTTGAGCAATTAGCTGAAACTTTAGCTGGAACTAAGCACAAAACTATCAGATTCTGCTGAGGCAGAACAGATCTGATCTCTCATGGTTATGTAGCTCTGTATGTACAAGTGTGACTTGCTGTCAAAGCTTGCTCCTAGGCCTGTGGCCATCATTATAACTCACTGGAATGGCTTGCAGCAACACTCTGCTTACTATCACCCAACCAGTCCTGGCTAAGATCAAATTGCTTTTGCCTAGTTTTATCTTTTCTCGAGGATAACTTTTCCTAGGTGGTATCATGTTAGTCCTGGAGTTTAGCCTATGTGCTTGCTCCAAGTAGGCTGAACACGCTGACCTCCCATCCTGAGGTAGATGTGACTCCATAGTTGCCTGAAATGGCAATACAAGCCCAGTACCATGATCAGGTATGATACCCTTGAACTCAGTCCATGAAGAGCCACATTTGGAAGATGTGATGATGCTACCTAATTTGGGTAGTGAAACATCTGTAAGAAAACAAGCAAGCTCTGAGAGTACCAAGGCCCCCCTTGTAAAATAGTTGTTGTTGCAAAATATTCTAACTCCCAAAGTAAACTTCTGAGAACAGAATGGCTGCAAAGATTACACGAGGTTAAATTCACCAGTTAACAAACCCTAACTTAAATCTCAAAAATCCAACAGCAGGTTTCTATAATTGGAGAGATGCTATAATGGACGAGTAACTATTGTAAATGAAAACAGTCTTGTACTCTAGAGGCTTTCTCTTTGCCTACTAATTGTTGATACTTAATAGTGTAGCTTGCATGAAGTGAGAGAACAACTACTGACCTAGTTGACTGATCTTTTAGCAACTGAATAAATATATTTTATTAAAATATGAGTATGCTTCTGTGAAAGAGTATGAATTCAAATAGGTTCAAATTTACCATTTTATTAAATGTTGTAATTGCTTGTAATTGCTTCTTTAGAAAAGTAGTACTTACACATAATTTATATTTTGCAATTCAAGGGAGGGAGTTACTAACTGATTGATAATTAATAAAATATTCTAGTTAGTCTTGTCCTAATTATCATTTCTAATTGCTGTTGATTAAGGGATTGGAAAATTCTGTTCATAGTGTAAGTCCAGCACAAAGTGTTCACAATAATCCACAGCAATCTAAATTTTTGCCTTAAGATGTACAGGTACTTTCCCATAGAAGCTGTTATTTTAAATTTCTTTAACTATTTCATCTTCATTGTAGACAGGTAAAATACTCTTAACTCTGTTCCTCAGTGCAGTGTTTTATTACTGAAACCCATTAAGGAGTCAAAATCTTCTGAATAATTTTTGCAGACCAGTTTTCTTGTGAGGTGAAACTATTGAATCCTGAAAATTAATCTGAATCTTAATTAAGATAGAAATTTTGATCTTGCAGTTTCTCCTAACTATAGATCTTACTAATTTAACCAGCAGATGGCAGGAGTATGTTCTGCAAAGGAGCTGTATGAAACTCTGATTTGATTATTATACTTTAATTTGATTGACTTATGCATGTTGCACAGTCACATTTCATCTTTTATGATTCACACAGCTTTGTTCTTTTAATCTAAATACAGTTTATATAATTTAAGAAACTGAGCAGCTGAATTATTACTGTTCTTCCATGTTTTCCCGAAATAAGACCTTTCCTGAAAATAAGCCCTAGTAAAGGGGTTGGGCATGGCTAGCATCAGATGTGAGGATGCGGCGATTGGCAGCAGTCGCAGCCTGTGCAGCGCAGGTGAGTTGATTACCTGGGCAAGCAGCAGGTAGAGGCGGAGGGAGGCACGCAATCTGGACAGGCTGCAGGAAAGCTTAGAAACAGACTAGAACGGGTGGCTGCAGGAGGCTCATCTTTATATGACAGGCACTGGCAGCAGTTGGAGGCACACAATCTGGACCTTCCTCGCTGGCAGCAGGCAAGCCAAGAGATGGCATGGAGCAGCAGGCTGGCCGTGGGTGGGAGGCTCGTCTTCACATCCCTCGGTTTGTCTTGGCCCATGCGGAGCGTCAGGAACGCCTGACCTTCCCCCCCCCCCCC